>PVIW01006625.1:0-84291 GCA_004026585.1 Noctilio leporinus
TGCTGATGATTGCCATTCTGACAGGTGTGAGGTGGTATCTTAATGCAGTTTTAATTTGCATCTCTCTGATGACTAGCGATGTTGAGCATTCTTTCATATGCCTCTGGGCCCTTTGTATATCTTTCTCAGTGAGTTGTCTGTTCAGGTCCTTTGCCCATTTTTTAATTGGGCTGTCTGTCTCCCTGGTGTTGAGTCGCATAAGTTCTTTATATATTTTGGAGATCAGACCCTTGTCTGAGGTATCATTGGCAATTATGTTTTCCCATACAGTTGGTTCCCTTTGAATTTTGCTGATATTTTCTTTAGCTGAACAGAAACTTGAAAAAGTGATCTTTAAGACAAGTAGGTAAAAACACCCAATTGGAAGAGCAAAAAGAAAAAAAATAATTAAAAAAATAAGGATAGTTTAAGGGACCAACATTCACATTGTAGGGTATCAGAAGAAGAGAGAGAGAGGGAGAGAAAGGGACTGAAAACATATTTGAAAAAATGAAGACTTCTCTAACTTGGTGAATGAAATAGACATAAAAGTCCAGGAAGTGATGAGTCCCAAACAAGATGAATCTAAAGAGGCCTATATGAAGACACACCATAATTAAAATCCCAAAGTTTATTAAAGATAATGAGAGAATCTTAAAAATAGCAGAAGAAAAGCAGTTAGTTATGTCATAAGACTCAGCTGATTTCTCAACAGAAACTTTGTAGGTTAGAAGGGATTGGCATAAAATAGTCAGTGATAAAAAGCAGATTACTCTATGCAGCAAAGTTACCATTTAGAATCAAAGGAGAGACAAAGAGTTTCCAGACAAGATAAAGCAAAAGGAGTTCATCACCATTAAACCAGTATTACAAGAAATATTAAAGGGATGTCTTTAAATAAAATAAGAGATAAAAAATATGAATAATGAAATATAGGAAAGAAAAAATTCTCACTGACAAAGGTAAACAGTAAAAGCAGTGGCTCAATCAGCTAAAAAGCTAAAAAAAAAATATATATATATATAACAGGTTAAAAGACAAAAGTAGGAAGATCATGTGTAATTACAATAAGTTAAGGGATACTTGTAAATGCCCACACATACAAGAAGTAAAAACTGATGACAATAACAAACTAGAGGGGAGTACAAACTGTAGTGACTTTAAATTGTGTTTAAACTTAAGTGACCATCAACATAAAATAGACCGCTATAAACATAGTTTAGTATAATGAGGCACAAGGTAACCACAAATCAGAAATCTGTAAGATATCCAAGTTCATGGATATCTAAAGTCACCCTATGATCTCAAAGGAAAAAGACCTTCTCAAAGACACAGTATAATAAAACTATTAACAATAAAAAATAGAGAATCCTAAAAGCAGGGGAAAAAAAGATTGTAACCTTTAAAGAAACCCCTATTAGTCTATCAGCTGATTTATCAGCAGAAAACACAGCTCAGGAGAAAGTGGAATAACATATTCAAATTGTTGAAAGATAAAAATTGCCAGCCATGAAACCTTTCTCTGGCAATAATATCCCTTAGGTATGAAGGAGAAATACTTTGCAGACAAAGAGAAGCCGAGAGTGTTCATCATCACTAGACCTACCTTGCACAAATGATAAAAGGAATTGTTCAAGCTGAAATGAAAAGATGCGTATCAGTGACATGAAAACATAGGCATACAACACACTGGTAAAGATACACACTCAGATAACTAATTCTGTAATAGGATGGTTTGTTAACTACTTTACAGGATAAAGGTTAAATGAAAGGTGTATTAAAATAATTATAGCTACTATAAATTGTTAGTGAATCCTCAATATAAACAGAAGCAAATGACAAAAAATACAAAGAAGGGGAGGGAGTAAAAAGAGAAAACTTTTGTAGGCAATTGAAGATAAATTATGAGCTTTAAATGGACTGTTTTATGTAAGCCTTATGGTAACCACAAAGCAAAAACCTAGATACCCAAAAGATTAAGGGGAAACAGACCATACCACCGTAGAAAATCACCAATTTACAAAGGTAAGCAGTAACAGAAGGAACAAGAAATAATGGAAATGCAAAACAATCAAAGAAATTAATATGGCACTAGTCCTTACATATCAATAATAACTAAATATAAATGGACTGAATTCACCAACAAAAAAAGACAATAGCTGGATGGATTTAAAAAAGAAAGACTCAACTATATGCAGCCTACAAGAGACTTCAGTTGTAAGGAAGGACTCACAGCCTCAGAGTTGCAGAATCAATTGTATTTCTTTACTCCAATAATGAAACATCTGAAAAGAAATTAAGGAAACTATACCATTTAAAACAGCATCAAGACAATAAAATACTTGGAAATAAATTTAACCAAGGAGGTGAAAAGATTGTATAATGAAAACTTGATAAAAGAAACTGAAGAAGTCACAAGTGGAAAGATATCCCATGCTCATGGGTGGGAAGACTATTGTTAAAATGTCCATACTACCCAAAGTGATCTATAGATTCAACACAAATTCAACATTCCAAATGCATTTTTCAAAGAAATAGAAAATCCTAAAATTTCTATGGAACCACGAAAGACTCTAAATAGTGAATGCAATCCTAAGGGGGAAAAAAAGCCCGCATAGGTATCATACTTTGTGATACCTATATTATAGGTACATATTATTATATATAATGTAGGTATAGCCTATATTATAAGGCTGTAGATTTAAAAGTGTGCTTTGGGCATAAAAACAGACAAATAGCCCAATGTAACAGAATAGAGAGCCTCTACCCCTGCATCTATGGTTAACTAATATCGACAAGGAAGCCAAGAACCCTAATTGGGGTTCTTCAACAAATAGTCCCTTCAGCAAATAGTGTTGAAAAACTAGATAACCACATGTAGAAAAATGAAATTGCATCCCTTTCTTACATGACTCACAAAAATTAACTCAAATTGGATTAAAGACTTAAACATAACACCTGATACCATAAAACTCTTAGAAGAAAATATAGAGGCAGTAAATTCCATGATATTAGTCTTAGCAGTGATTTATAAAATTTGATACTATAAGTAAAGGCAACAAAATAAAAATAAACAGGTGGGACTACATCAAACTAAAAAGCTGCACAGCAAAGGAAACCATCAAAAAAAATAAAAAGGCAACCTATGGAATGAGAGAAAGTATTAGTACACCATTGGATAAGGGGTTAATACCCAAAAATACATAAAGAACTCATATGCCCATGGACATGGACAACAGGTGGGATTGACTTTGGGGGGAATGGGTGGGTGGGGAGGGGGACAGAGGGGAGCAAAAAGGGGATGGATGTAATACAACAACAATAAAATTAAAAAAAAAAAAAAAAAAGAACTCATATGCCCTAACAGAAACCCAAATAATCCAGTTTAAAAATGGCATAGGAACTAAATAGACATATTTCAAAACCTCTTTTCTAAGTCTTCAGATATCACAATCCATGTTCTGTAACTAACATATGAACAACAGTTTACTATCAGCTGGAAATTCAGAGTGGGTTATTTTTTCCTACTAGCATAATGTGTAATTAGATCACAGAATAAGAGAAAACATTCCTAGGAAAATATCTTTGATTAAGTGCAATTAATATCTTTCCCCCAGTTTACTGCTACTCCCAAATATCTGAGTGTTCAAATTGTGGTGTGATTTTTTTAGAATTAAAAAGCATTTTCTCTTGTGTATCAAGCCACTTAAAATTCTAGAAGATGAGAACTTTTTACATTGCCCTGATGGCTACACAAAAGTCTCTAGTCTTAACAAAAATAAGAACAAAAACCCTGATTTGTGTGGTACCTTATAACTTACAAACACCTTTACATACACAATATCTCATGCAATGTTGACAGAAAGCAAATCTTTTCCTCACTTAACAGATGAAACCACAGGTCTTTCATCCCAGTTGACATCACTGGTGACGAGGGTATCAGGAAAACAGAAATTGGGTCTTCTTAGCCCAGAGTTCTTTTTCTCTTACACCAGGCTGCCCTAAGGAATAAGGGATTTTGTTTCAAAGCATTTCCATGACTTTGTTCAGAAAGTTAAAAAAATACACATCTAGTACAAAAATTCACAGAAGATAAAATTACTTGCCATCAAAGCCTTACCCCTGGTACCTCTGATTACCAGAGCCCGAGTCAGGTCTCTGCACATTCAGCAGCTCGTAGGTGTGCTCTACACCCTACACAATCACTGCCCCACAGCTTGCTGACCCAATCAAGTCCATTAAAGAGAAGCAGGGTAGTACATTACCAGAAACCTGAATAAATGACCTCACAAAGTGAAACAGGCCTTTCTGAAAGCTTACCTGAGTGCAAGCTGTTCCATTCTCTGACTGGGAACTGGTAATGGAATATTAAGAAGCCAAATCTGAGATTCCTGCTATGAGACTAACACAAAATATTGTAATTTTAGAAAAGTTTATAGAAGATTGCTGGTTGGCTATGTTGAAACTATCTGTGTAAAAGCTACATACTGAAAAGTTAAATACCTGAAATCCATTTGAACTTTCAGAAGTTGTGTGTGGTAGGCAGAAAGAGATCTATAAATCTCAAGTGCAACAAAAGGTCTAACAGCATCAGCCTATTGAGAGAAGCATTACAATTATGAGTATCCAAAGTCTTCCTGTTGCCATTCTGGTTAGGATTGTAGGACCTTTTTTTCTAGAACATGTTACTTATATATGAAAAGGATTTTATAATATAATACACTAAATATAAGCAAATACTCATAAAAATATAGTGCACTAGGTACAAGCCAATTATTATCTTTTTGGGGCAGTTAAGATAGAAGAAATTGATTAATAGAATGTTCTTAATTGTAACCCTCTACTGCAAAAGAAACAATGAATGTGGGTATTCTTTTATTCTTTCCTGAGGGCAACTTTTTCTGGTAGCACCAGAAGCCCCCAGAATCTATAACCAGATCTGCCAAGTAAATAATTTTCCAGCATTTTTTAATGAGTCAAATGACTTCCAGTTATTTTCCCCAAACTTTTAAGATCCCTAGTTGTCTAGAAATTAGCACTGATAGCAGAAAAGCAAATTCTGTTCTTGCATCTATGTAGCTTGGAAACAAAAAGAACTCAACAGGAATCTCACCACTAAATCAACAACCAGACTTACTTATGCCCAAGATTCAAGAATGGCACCACCACCTTGGACGCTATGTCATGTTTTAAATAAGTTTGTTCTTGCAGCTACTGAGCAGCTAAAGCTGTAATTGAAGCTCCCTTCTTCCTGATATGCATCTAATTGCACGGCATTTTCCCATTTAGAAAATTTCACAATGACAATGTTGATATATACAGTGATTGTGGAAAAGACATTTAAAAATGCACTGCCGAGCCCTGGCTGGTGGCTCAGTGGGGTAGGCGCTGGCCTGCAAACCCAAAAGTCACTGGTTCAATTCTCAGCCAGGGCACAGAACCAGGTTGCAAGCCAGGTCTCCAGCCAGGTCAGTGGCTGGAGGCAGGTGAAAAGCAACCATACATTGATGTTTCTCATGTTTCTCTCTGCCTCTCTTCCTTCTCTCTCTGGAAATAATAAATACAATCTTTAAAAAAGAAAAGAAAAAAAAATGCACTGTCATCCTGGCCATATGGCTCAGTTAGTTGGAGCATTGTTTCACACACCAAAAAGTTGCAGGTTTGATCCCCAGTCCAAGTGCACATGGGAAGCAACCAAGTGATGTTTCTCTCTCACATTGATGCTTCTCTCCCACATTGATGCTTCTCTCTCCCTTTCCCTTCCTCTTTCTCTAAAATCAATAAACATATTTTTTGGTGAAGATTAAAAGAAAAAAAAAGCACTGCCCAACCCTGTCTGGGTAGCTCAGTCGGATACAGTGTCATCCCAATACACAAAGACTACAGGTTCAATCCCCAGTCAGGGCACATGCAAGAATCAACCAATGAATGCATAAATAAATGTAACAACAAATCAATGTCTCTCTAAAAATCAGTAATTAAAAAAAATTAAAAAAAATTTTTTAAGATGCACTGCCCAATAGAATGGAAATGAAAAATATGGTTCACACCAATTTTCATTCATTTAAATCCTTCTGTTGCATATGGTTCAAGTGGTAGAGGTTTAAGTGTATCAGGACTAGCACAAAATAGAGTGAATCAACATTCTTACAATATTAAAAGGTCAGGATCATCCCTAACACTACTTTCTTTTAGAGTTCCCCTTAAATTGTAAGCCATAGATTCTTTGAAGATGTGGTATCTCAGCATTATTGAAACAAGATTTCAATAATGATTTCTACATCTAGATTTTCTAAACTTTATTAAGAAACTAAATTTATAAACAGAAAGATAGCTTCCACCAATGCATTTTTTAAATACAAAAAAAACTTTTTCTGAGATTTCCTGAAAATTAATTATTGTCTTCAATAATATTTTTCCTCAACACAAACAAGGATAACCTAATAATCTTTTTCTCATTTGAAAGAAAATAACCACAAACAATGAAAAAAATTAGCTAGAAAACTATGGCTTATTTCTTATTCAGAAAAATATAAATGTAACTGGTAAAAAATAAGTTACATTCACATAACTAATATTCCTCAAAATTAAAAAGGTTTTCATTTCAAAAACTATAAGGGAATTGTGCTACACTATTCTAGTCAACTTGATCTGTCAATAGATTTTACAATACTGACAGTCTCAATACTTTCTGTTTAGCTACTACATAGTCAACCCTAAAAAGCAATTCCTCACATTAAATTCATGTCTTCCTAAAAGGAAGTTAAATGGGCAGAGGTCCACACTGGACTTTTGGGAGGTAAGGGGGAAAATTTATTTCCCAAAAGCAAAAACTCTTAAGTGATAGATATTTTGCAAATATTCCAATTTTATTCTCTTACAACTGAACATATCAACGAGACCAATGTGCATCTGATTTGCCACAGCTCTTGATTTTTAACTTTAGTCATAATTATGTTTTCAGTATTTCCAGTCATTGTTACAAACTGAGGGCAAAAATATAACTATTACAGTGATTATATTAATTTTCCTATACAAAGACTGTATTACCCTGCTGAAATAAAACTTTTGACTCAGACATTTGCTATCATGAGATAACTTGGAATGTTTGCCTGAGGATACAAAAAACTATAGTCTTTGGTATATAAAGGCCATTCTGAGGTGTCAACTTATAAAAACTGAATATGTAAAAACGGAGAATTGCCTGAATTATTATAAATAATCATTTTAGATCTGGAAGGCAATTTAGAAAGCAGCTAATCCAAACTTAATTCCTAGATAAAAAGAATGAGGCACAGACAGATGTAAAGACTTGGTTAAAAATCACACTTCTCGGGGGAGGAAGAGGCAAGAAAGGGGAGCAGGTTAGACAAGAACCTAGTATAAAGGAACCATGGACATGGACAACAGGTGGGATTGACTTTGGGGGGAATGGGTGGGTGGGGAGGGGGACAGAGGGGAGCAAAAAGGGATGGATGTAATACAACAACAATAAAATTAAATTAAAAAAAAAAAAAAATCACACTTCTCATGAGTGCCAGAGCCAGAATCAGAGTTGGGTTTCATATTCCTGGTCAATCATTTCCTTACATTATACAATACTCATAGATTAAGTTTTTTATTTGGAAATTTACCTCCCAACAGATTTTTGTTAAAATAATTTTATTGATTTGAGAGAGAAACATGGATTTGTTGTTCCTTTTATTTACATACTCATTGGCTGATTTTGTATGTGTCTTGACTGGGGATTAAACCTGCAACCCTGGAGTACCAGGACAACACTCTAACCAACTGAGATATGTGGCCAGGGCTAACATTATTTTAAAAAATCAAACCAAACAAAACTGTTTAAAGTCTGGTTGCTATTCTTCCTTTCTATTTCGTCTTCTAGTGAATAAATAAGGTAAACTTTAGAAAAAAAAAAGATCAAGATTAGGCAAATGGACAATTTAAAGTAGATAAATCAAGATCTGATCATAATCCTTTCTGCTAGTCCTGTAACAGGTTTATTTTGACACTAATTACAAGATATTTGGCACTTACCTTCAGACTTGCAGACCTGATTGCAGTGACAGAACTCAAGATTTATAGTTGTTTCAATGGCAAAGTTCATTTGAGCACTTTTCCTTCATGGCTATGGCAACCATGAAATCAATTTCTCTAAAGGAGGTTTTAGTCTCAGAGCATTCACATACATAGTAATCTCAACTAGTGAAATATTGGGCAGCTTTCTGTTTATTCTTTAAACTAAACATATCTTAAAATGGAAAAAAATTAGAGAGTAAAGCAAACAATGTAGAAGCAATTTTTTTCACTGACATTATTTAAACATTAGTTCATAATGAATTGGGAGCTCTATAATATATACTGTATGGTACATTTAAGTAAGACACAAAGCTTTATGACATTTGAAGCAGCTGCTTACAACAGGAACTTAAAGATATGAAAAAAAGACACTAAGAAAATTTGAAAAGTTAAACCATATTTGTTTTTATTTATATATAGCTATCACATGGATTATTAAGAAAAAAAAGAACATTAGAATGTAACTTAGATAGATGTATGCATGCTATGGCCAAAATAAACAAGTGTTCCTACATATTATGGTTAGTGAGAACATTATCAGTATAACAGGGAATCATGACTATTTAAAAATA
Organism: Noctilio leporinus; assembly: GCA_004026585.1. NCBI lineage: Eukaryota > Metazoa > Chordata > Mammalia > Chiroptera > Noctilionidae > Noctilio > Noctilio leporinus. The sequence goes on from PVIW01006625.1 coordinate 8,637, forward strand.
TGAAAACTTATTTAATCTGTGCTTTAGAAATAACTGTATATAGTGTTATAAGTTGAAAAGAATTAAAAATAACTAATACCAAATATACACCTGTTTATAAGAATTTGAAAAAAGCTGCAGTCAGTCAAGTCAATCAGCTGTATTAAAAAAGGACACAAATCCAAAACAAGATGCATGTTACATATAAAAAGGAATATTGTAAGATTTGCTTGCTGCATTAAATCCATGGTTTAATCCATCGAATTTCTTTTTAATTATCATTTAGACAGAAGCATGCAAATAGTCTTAGGATCTATTTAGTCTTCACCAAATCTACTAAGGCTACCTATCCTCTCTCCAGGAGCTAAGCCGGGATTCGGGTAGCAGCTTCCTCTTCTGCATCAGCCCGATTTGCATTAATTTCTGCAAGTGTTCGGCCGAACCGTGCCCACTCATCGTTTCGGGGTACAGCAATCTGCTGTTAAAAGAAAGACGATGCTTTATGTATTCTGAAATAAAAGATCAATTTACTCACTACTATCCAGTTTGTTTCCAAATAATTTTTCCATTAAAAAATAATGGCTTTAAAAAAATAAATAAATAAAATAATGGCTTTTCTGTAATTACAGGGACTATGACATAACTTGTAACACTGAAGCAAAAGATAATCTTTGTGGAGTGTGTTATGACAGCCTTAGAAATAATTTTGCTATTAACACCAACAGTGTATGAGAATATAACAATGATGCTATGTAACAATGTATTACCTATGTACTACTTAATGAATTTTGCTGGTGGGGAGAAATATCGTAACTTTTTATTTCTTGCACTATTCCTACTATGAAATAATTTTTGAAGCATGGTTCAAAAAAGCTGGTTTCTTAGAAGTATTTATTTTTGTTGGGAGCATAAAATAACCTTTCTTGATATCTTAATCCCTGCATCAGTAGGCACACTACTTCTTCCCACTTCAGTGAGGTACCAAGAGCAGTAAAAGAAGCTTATGATGATCTTTGCCTCACTGAAACAAGTCCAATGACCAAAATTTTGGGGCAATTTTTTAAAAAGATTTTATTTATTATTTTTAGAGAGAGGGGAAGGGATAGAGGTAGAGAGATATCAATGTATGGTTGCTTTTCACCTGCCTCCAGCTACAGACGTGGCTGGAGACCTGGCCTGGCAACCTGATTATGTTACCCTGGCTGGGAATCGAACCAGAGACCTTTGGGTTCGCAGGCCGGTGCCTTATTCACTGAGTCACCAGCCAGGGCTGGGTAGTTGTTATTGTAATATTGGAGGAATGTGACATTGTCATATTAGGATATAAACCATTCATTGGGGCAAGTGAATATGCTACCTTCTAAAATTAGATTAGGTTGGACAGTGATATCCAATCCAATATGGTAGCTACCAGCCATATGTGACTATACTTAATTTACTTAAAATTAAATAAAATTTAAAATTCAGTTCTTCAGTTGTACTAGCCACATTTTAAGTGTTCAATAGCCATACGTGGCTAGAGGCTGCCATATTGAATAGTGCAGGTACAGCAATTTCATCTGTGCAGAGAGTTCAACTGGCTGATCTAAATGACTCAACCTCTCTCTCCAGATCCAACTGCTAGAGGCCTCAGGGTGTCAAGTGAGGATGGGAATCATCACACATAATAAAAGAGGCACTAGCCAGGACTGAAAAAAATAAAACCACTCCTGAACATCGTGTACAGCCAACCCAAGCACCCACAATGCGAGAACTGCAACTCATCCTGTTGCAGTCAATGATAGTGGTTTTGCAACAAGCTCAAGAGCGAAGATTCACATTTCACAATGCCATCAGGTAACTCTTAAAAAATGTTACTTATGATTTCTACTACATGGCCCAAACAAATACAGAAAAATAAAATCTTATCTCAATGTCAGTTCTATAAAGCTCTAAAGTCCAACTATAACTTCAAGTCTCTTAGTTTGCCTAAAGAACTTCTAGCTTCCAGCGATGCATGCTTCAAGAAACAAGGTGATTCCAAAATGTGAGATTACTGTGCAAATCTACTGTATGGGGACATATGACATCCAGTTTAGAAAGAAAACTAATCTCAAGCATCATTTCTATGATGAAAAGTATTATCTTTCCGACTATACAGTTTATGCAATTCATGAACCTCAAAGACTAGTTTTAGCCACAAAGATAGTGTTACTATTTTCTGAAGGCTAAATAGATGTTTCAAAATTATAGGCAATGAGCCCCATACCTCTCCCACATCGTATATAACAATCTGGCCTTCAGAATCACCCACGGCAATCTCTCTTCCAGAATGGGTCCATCTTACACGATTAAGAGCAGGATTACCCTCCACAGAGATGCTGGCAGTTGGCACCTAAAGTCATTTAAAAATACAATGGAGTGTTAAAAGTTTCAGTGAGATTTCTAAAAACATGTAAAAGAGTAATTCTTACTTCTTTCAATCTGGCTACATTTTTAAAAGAGAAAGATGGAAATAAAGAATTTCCCAAACGTTCTTCCCATTCAGTGATACATTATGAATGACATTCTAGTTATTCTTTGAATATAGTTTGGGAAAACAAGTCCTTATAGAAGAAATTCTCATATGACTGGATATATCATTTTGAAAGATCTTCTCTTTAATAAAGCAGTTTTTGTTGTTTTAACTTCCTTAGGAAGTCAAGCTATTGGAAAAAATGTCGACAGCCCTCATAAAGGGACGATGATTCAATTTTGGAGGACAGGAATTCCTTTTTTGACTTGCATCTCTGTCAGGTAAAACTTGTGATTGATCCACAGTTCATACTGAAAGGACGGTCTGGGTTTTCCCAAAGCCCCACGTCAGCATGAACTACCTGGAACGGCAAGATGATGGCACCAGCCCCTTGCAATCTGACTTTATCATTCCTGTGCCGAGGAAGGTTTTACTTGCCACAAACAGAACAACATTCAATGTTTGACTTAGACCACAGTACAATAAAAAAATGTTTCAGTTTGAAATCTGACTAAAATCAATCCTAATTAACATCAGTCATCCCCAAATGACAAATTTAACCCCCTAGGATGCTAAAACTGTTACAGAGGAAAATTGTAATTAAGATGTATTCTTTGAATTAATGATTAATAGGAGAGATTCAAATTTAATTGTAGCCACAAATCTCTAACACCAAAATCCAAAATAAGAAAATAAACTTCGTACCATTGTAATAACCAGTGATGTGTAATCAAGTCCAATCATCTAGTTCGGGCTTAATACCTTTTCCTACAAGTGTTTGAATCCTGCTCCTCAAAGTACTAAACTAATAGTTAGCATAGTGTTAATTTTTTTTACATTTCCGATATATAACATCTTTTCCCTGTATAACCAACTATTTTACTTCAAGGAATTTGGGCAGAGACCACTAGAAGTATAAAGAGATGTGGGAGAAAGTAGGATGTGGGGAAGCAACTGTGAGGCTTTCTCCTCAACTGTTACTGATTGAACTGCTAACATCACTTCTTACCATCACAAAGCAATAGTGAATTCTAAAAACATCTTTAAGCCTCTCTAAGCTGGTAAAAATACACATGGCTAAAAATAAATACTAGCTGCAATTAAACTGCATTGCCAACAAGTGATTCTAGTATAGCAATTAGGAAACTTGATGGTTTTTATATTCATTTTATATTAATAGTAACAATGTTCTCACTTCCTCATGGAACAAATCCTCCAAATACATTTTTCTTCATTCAAATAAGTCAGGCTAAGACTCATGCATATGGACGATACACAATTCTATAAGGCTAAGAGAGAGTTGATAAAGTCAGAATTAAGATTAGCATACGTTAAGAGTTTGAAACTCTCTTTCTAGGCTTCGAATAAAAAACATTCCTGTTGCCTTATGAAAGAGATTCTGCCAGGACATGAGACACCATGGTGCTTTTCAGAAGTCACAGGAAATGCCTCAGTGCTCTTCACCACATTATCTGTCCCTTCAGTTCTGCACAGCATGCTGTTTATTATTTAGGGTACAAAGCTTATTTGGTTTCTTTGTGATGATGCTACACTCACAGAGCCCTTTTACATTCCATGGGATGAAAAGATTTTCACAAATTATTCAATAAATCTCCAATTTTCTATTTTTCAGTGCAATTCTTGTTATTTTCCTGCTTACCTCTGTGTCATTATTGAGATTCCACAAATCCAGCCTCCCCATGCCATCCACACAGGCAAACAGGGCGGGGTGGGTGGGTGACCACATCACATCATAAACGTAATCTGAATTATCTTCAAATGAGTATAAAGGCTTGTTATTCTGAAAGGGAAAAGTTAATTCTTAGCAGAGTCAAAATATGACACACATTCAACAGTTATAACATTTTATGATATTTAACTCAGCTTACAAAAAGTTCCTATAATTTGTTCCACTATGAATTATATGGAGTTATGGAACTAAGAATCAACTATTGGATTCCATTTTCTTTTTCACTTATAGACACCATACTGTTTTTTAAAAAAATGAATAGAGGGTGTCAGTGAGAAGGTTCTGGAAAGATGATAGCAATGACACTGTAATTTTTGAATCTCCTCTAAATATCTTCATAAACCAGACAACGCTTAGCAAAACCAAAGATTTACAGACAACATCTACAACAAAATCAGGAGACCAAGCTCTGGATGGAAGCAAGCACAACACCTGCAGAGTAAGGGCATCTATGAGGGAAGACGTGGGAGAGCTTGAGAGCTTCTGATGGCTGAAGAGCAGAACAGAAGAGGCTCTCCTAGTCAATAGCAGATGCTCAGCAGAAGCTGTGAGAGTGTTTGACACAATTCCATTTGTAAATAAATACAAGCAGACTCCATGTGATGTAAGGCCTAATGGTGCAGCCTAAGTCCTGCAACTCTCAGAATTAACAAACCAAATTGTGCTTTCAAGACAGAGCCTCACCAAAACAAAAGAAATGCAAGAAGCAGAATCCAAGTTGTAGAATCCAGCACAATAAAACAGAGGAAAGAGAAGGTTTGGACATACATGGTGAAGAGGCACAGAAAAGTCTATCTCACATAGATAGACTTTGCAAAAAACACTGGAGACCTTTAGCTTAGATGATGTAACTAGGAAAGCTATCTTTGCCCATTCCCTCCCTCCTAAGTAGAGAAAGACTCATTTCACTAGCAGACAATAAACAACAAAAAATACCTTAATCAAATCCCACACATGGTTATCATGAGAGATGAAGGGTATCATGACAATAAAATAGGAAGTTTTTTCCACAACTGAATATGCACATGAAAAAAGTATGAAGTTGGACATCCTCCTTCCTCACACAGGAATTAACTTAAAGTGTACCATAGATCTTAAGTATAAGAGGTAAAACTATAACAATCTTAAGAGAAAGCATAGGAGTAAATCACGAGACCTTGGGTTCTGCAATGGCTTCTTAGCTAGGAAGCCAAAAGCACAAGCAACAAAAGAAAAAGTAATTAAATTGGGCTATATCAAAACTAAATACTCTTGTGCTTCAAACAATACTCTCAAGAAAGTAAAAAGATAATTTATGTAATGGAGAAAATATCTGAAAATCATGTATCTGATAAGTGATACATCTAAACCTCTTACAACTCATTAACAAAAGGAAAATAACCCAATTAAAAACTGGGCAAAGGATTTGAATAGATTTCTCTAAAGAAGATTTACAAATAGCAACTAAGCACTTGAAAATATGTTCAACATCATTATCTATCACGGTAATAAAAATCAAAACCACAATGAGGTATCATTTCATATCACTAGGATGGCTATAAAAGACAGATAACAACAAGCGTTGGAGGTGAGGATGTGAGAAATTGGAACCCTCATACAGTGTTGGTGGGAAAGTAAATTGGTGCAGCCGCTTTGAAAAACAGTTTGGCAGTTTCTTCATAATGCTAATTAGAGTTGACATATGACCTAACAATTCTCTCCTAGGTACATACCTAAGAGAAATATATATATATTCCATTTATATATAAATACATATAAATACACACACACACACACACACACACACACACACACACACACAAATCTTATAAGTGTTTACAGCAGTGTTATTCATAATAACCCAAAAGTGGAAACAAACCAAATGTCCATCAACTCATGAACACAAAATGTGCTATATCCATACACTGGGATAGTATTCAGCCATAAAAGGAATAAAGTATGGAAATATGCTCCAGTGTTCAATGGATGAACCTTGAAAATATTATGCAACATAAAAGAATCATCATATTGTATGTATGATTCCATAAAATGTCCATTAACTGTCCATAATAGTAAGTTCCTAAGAAATAAAGAGTAGATTAGTGGTTTCAAGAGCTGGGGGACAAAAAATAAGGAATGAATGCAAATGGGTACAGGGTTTCCTTCTGAAATTTGAAAATATCCTAAAATTAGATAGTGTACACCTCCGTGACTCTTTTAAGAACACTGAATTGTACACTTTACAAAGTTAAATTTTATGGCATATGAATTATCTCAGTAACAATTATTTTAAAAAGAGAGAAATGTCAAAGATTAACAAAGATATACCTATAATGGCAGGCCCTAAAGAGAAAGCCAAAGCACTACAATAGAATTTTAAAAATGGATAATTCAAGACAGTTGTCCCAAAATAAAACATAGCTCAAAACTACATATTAAAGAGTCTCCTGTGTATCTAGGATAATCAACCCTTTAAAGAAATAGGAAAAAAAAAAAAAAATTTGATCACCCAGGTTTTTTAAGACCAAATCACAAGAAAAAAGAAAATCAGATTTTCATAACTTTTTGACAACATGCTTAACATGCTTTTTGTCAAGACAGTAGAGTAACATATTCACTGTAATTGAAGAAAATATAAATCGTGGATTTTATATATGGCTAAGAAACTGAAAACTTATTTGAAAAAATAGTGAAAGAAAACTTCCCAAATTTGGTGAAGGAAATAAGACATACAAGTTTAGGAAGCACAAAGGGTCCCAAACAAGTTGGACCCAAAGAGGACCACACCAAGACACCTCATAATTAAAATGCCAAAGGTTAAAGATAAAGAGAGAATCTTAAAAGCAGCAAGAGGAAACACAGTTACCTAAAAAGGAGTTCCCATAAGACTGTTGGCTGATTTCTCAAAAGAAACTTTGCAGGCAAGAAGGGACTGGTAAGAAGTATTCAAGTGATGAAAAGCAAGGACTTAACAACCAAGATTGCTCTATGCAGCAAAGCTATCATTTAGAATGGAAGGGCAGATAAAATGTTTCCCAAAGTAAAGCTAAACAAGTTCATCATCACCAAGGCATTATTACATGAAATGTTAAAGGGACTTATTTAAGAAAAAGAAGATCAAAACTATGAAATTAAAATGGCAACAAATTCACTACTATCAACAACTGAATCTAAAAAACACTAAGTGAACCAAAACAGGAACAGAATCACAGACATGGAGATCATTTGGAGGGTTATCAGCTGGGAAGGGGAGGGGGAGAATGGGGGAAAAGGTGCAGGGATTAAGGAGCATAATTGGTAGGGACAAAGTAGACAGGGGGATGTTAAAAACAGTATAGGAAATGGAAGAGCCAAAAAACTAATATGCATAACCCATGGATATGAACTAAGGTTGGGGGGGGGGGTGGATGCTGGAGGGAATGTGTTTACTGGGGAGAGGGGGGCAAATGTGAAAAAACTGTGAAATTGTAATAGCATAACTAATAAAATATATATATTTTAAAAAGACATCTATACGATCATTACAGTGCCCTGTAACCAACTCAAATACTATCAGCAGTAGAATGGATAAATTATGGTATATATACACAATGGAATAGTATATAACTGAGAGAATGAACACTACAACTACACTCAGTAACATGAATCTCACAAACATAATGTTGAGTAAAAGAAGCCAGACACAAATATTTATTGTATGATTCATTTTTTATAAAATATGAAAATTATATACAAATTAGATGAAAACTTATTTATAATGAAAAAGAAGATTCCAAATATCTCAGGAAAGGATTAGATTAAAATGCTTCATCTACTCGGTGGACTATGATGCAGCCAGAGAAAAAAGCAGGATAAAACTGGATAAAAGATTATATTAAAAATAAAATACAATATATGGTAACATGTTCCCAAATTTTAAAAATGTGATAACAGACCTTCCATGATTTTTTCAAGTTTAATTTAAAAAACATAGTCATCCAAGGATTAGTAATTTCCCTTCCAAAGGGAAAGCACAAACTTATTACCGATTATTGTTTCATAATATATTGATTTTATATATGACAATGCAAATTAAACTCCAAAATAGATCATTTAAAGTACTTTTAATCACAGTATCTTTTCCTAACTTTAAGAGATGCACATAGCAGGGAAGAGCTGAAGAGGAACATAAGACCTAGACCTTTTTTTTTTAATTTAATTTTATTGTTGTATTACATTCATCCCACTCTCCTCACCCCATCCTCCTATCGCCACCCCCCTGCCCTCCCCACTCCCAAGACCTAGACTCTTATCTCATGACTACCAATAACCAGCTTTATGGCTTTGGAAAGTCACTTCATTGTTCTAGGTCTTTGTTTCCTTATTTATTAAACAAAGGTTTTGTATCAGTGGTTCTAAACCTTGACTATACATTGAAATACCCCTAATCCTGAGAATTTAATAAAATATGCTATTGCCTGGGCTCCCCCTTTGCACACAGTATTCTGATTTAATTAGTCTGGGGTGCCAGGTAGGCACCAAGTTTTAAAATTGTCCAGGTGATTCTAATGCAATCCAAACTGAGAACCACTGAAATAGATGTCTAAAGGTCACTGAAACTCTAAAATGCTTACAAAGAAAAGGCTTGCAAATATATTTGCTCAAAGAATGAATCAAAACAAAGGGCTTTGTTGAATGATAGTATCTGAATATGCAAAGATAGCTCATTCTGGTATAGTGGTGACAGTTAACACTATATGGGCAAGGGAGATGTGTTTTTTTTTTTCTGAGTTCTTTACAGTTATTAGGTTGAACAGTGCCTACCCACCCCCATCCCCCAATTCGTATTCATCTGGAACCTATAAATGAGATATTTGGAATCAGGATATTTGCAGATACAATCAAGTTAAGCTAAGGCTAAAGAGCATTATGGTAGGCCCTAAATCTAGCATGGCAGTTTTAAAAGAAGACAAAGATTTGGACAGAGACAAACAGGGAGAAGATCATGTGATGATAGAGACAGAGGCTGGAGTGATGCAGCTGCAAGCCAAGTAGCACCAAGATTGCTAGCAACCTCCAGAAGCTAGGAAGAGGCCTGGAACAGAGAAGCAGATTCTCCCTCAGAGCCTCCCAAAGGAACCAACCTTGACAACACTTTAATTTTGGACTTCTGGCTTCCAGAACTATGACAGAATAAACTTCTGTTGTTTAAAGCCACTTAGTTTGTGGTAATTTGTTCTGGCACCTCCAGGAAATGAACATAGTAATTCTGTATTTTTCTGGGGTAACTGGATAGATCTAAATTAATAACCAGAGTCCCAATTGTAAATACATGAACGTAAAAGAGAGGTGCTCTCAAGAGAACTGAGAAATATGTCCTCACTTGAATCAGAACAAAAATAAACAGATCCTCTTTAAAAAGAAATGATTGTTGGCCCTAGCTGGTGGCACAGTATATAAGGCACCAACCTGTGAACCCAAAGGTCGCTGGTTCGATTCCCAGCCAGGGCACATAACCAGGTTGCAAGCCAGGTCTCCAGCCAGGTCCTTAGGCAGAGGCAGGTGAAAGGCAACCATACATTGATGTCTCTCTCCCTCTCTCTCTCCCTCTCTTCCCCTCTCTCTAAAAATAATAAAATCTTTTTTTAAAAAATGATTCTAAGGTCCAAAATACCTTCTTTAGAACGTGACTGATGATACTACCTTTTCGAGAAGAATTGTGTCTATTAAAAAGAATGGAAATACAAAGAATCAACCTTACAAAAAATACAAACCATAGACAGTATCCAATGCGAACACTGTCCAGGAGGGGGAAAGTCTCAATGTACTCTGAGAATTACCACCCATGGTAGGACTATCTCTACATGAAGATGAATGAATCAGGCTATCTTTGCTTGATGCCATTAAACATTCAAATTAGAAAACTACTTTTGTTCCAATTCCTTGCTCACTAAGCAATCTTCTGATTATAATTTGGCTTCCCATGTGGGTTGTCTACAGGGACACAATGAGCTGGTCAGGCCAGCATGAGTATCTGGGCATTTTGGCAGTTATTTCTCACTGTAAATTAATAAATTGAACTTGTACAATGTATCAGTGTTTCAGGATCTTGTTAGTTCCAGTCTGCACTCCCTAGCTAATCAACTCTAGTAGTCTGACAGAACTGAGTTTCTAAAACATGCAAAGGACAGAACTTACTATGGTCAATGCTGACACTGGGCCCAAAGGTCAGTAGGCTTCCCCAAGAAACACCCCAACCCCAAAACATTTTTCATTTTTACTTGTCTAATATGTGCACAGTTGCTATTCCAAGAGTTAGTAAAATCTTGACCTTGGTTTAATAGTTATATTCTCTGAGAGTTAAATAGGTATGCTGTTAAAATAAGAGAAGTTTATATTAAGACATCAAAGATTGTAAAAAAAAAAAATCAGGGTGTGTATAAATTACAAAAGTCTGAAAACTACCAATTCTAAGAAACTACCACATTAACAATCTTAGTTTTGTCACTTTACAGTAAATACGGTTCAAAGAAAGGTTGTTCTGAGACTAAAATATACCACATGTACATTAAAAATTTTGTCCCCCAAATAAATCAATCTTGTATTTTAAGAGCAAACTGTAACAAGTGTGGTTAAATATAACTGAATGTAAAGCTAATTTACCAGGTCAAGCTCTTATGGACTCCTCAGAGTACCTCCAAGAAGCTCTTATTCCTCACATATTCTCCCTACCATTTCTCATGCCTGCAAAAGTACTTTCTGTTGTGAATTTTTGAATGTGATATTTTAAAAAGGTAACCATATTCTCCACAAATATATTAGAAGTAATGTCTTGGTTGATTTAAATTTTACCAAAATGTGAAAATCATCTATCTTCTTTAGTAAAAATAACTAAGCTCAAATATGTAATGAAAACAATGATGTCCCAGGACTCAGTCACTGCATTATAAATACCTAATGAGGCAAAATTTAGAAGCTGACTACAAAAGTATACTACTGTAAACTAAATTTGGGGCAGTGCCAAATTGGGGCTTCTAGGGACTTTTTAGAGAACTTACAGATACAGGGGCAGAGCTAGATCTTTAAAAGGACACAAAGATATAGCAATATCTAATGATTCATTCTTCTGGTTTATGGGGCTCAATTCCCAGAGTCAGAAAAAGTAGCAATAAAGAAGAAAAACATTTAAAAAATCTGTTAAATTCATAAAGGTAAAGATACTAGCTTAAAATGAAACTGAGCCCTGGCTGGTAGCAGTGGTTAAGGCGCCGGCCTGCAAACCCAAAGGTCGCAGGTTCGATTCCCCGGCCAGGGCACATAACCAGGTTGCAAACCAGGTCTCCAATAAGGTCTGTGGCTGGAGGCAGGTGAAAAGCAACCATACATTGATGTCTCTCTCCCTCTCTGCCTCTCTCCCTTCCCCTCTTTCTAAAAATAATGAAATAAAGTCTTTAAAAAAAAAAAAGAAACTGAAATGTTTTTAAACAGAGAATTTAAAAACCTTACCTGCCCATTATTCGTCACCATTGTGTCAAAGAGCACATACGCTTTATCAAGTTGTCTGGCAGGGTAGAAACAAATACCAGCAACAACTAACCTTCAAGTATAAATCTAAGATCACAACAATGACATTGGGGCCCTAACCAGTGTGGTTCAGTGGTTGGGTGTCATCCTACAAAGCAAGAGGTCGCCAGTTCAATTCCTGGTCAGGGTATATGCCTGGGTTGCAGGGACACGTATGAGAGGCAACCAATTGATGTTTCTCTCTCACATCAATGTTTCTCTCCCTTTTTCCTGCCTTCACTCTCTGTAAAATTAAATAAAATCTTAAAACAACAACAACAACAAAACAATGATACTGGGAGTCACAATTCTGGCAAATTAAAAAAAAAAACATTTACTCAGCAGATTGTTGCTGTTCTATTCTTCATACTGAACTGTTTATGTCCAGAAAAGTTAGAATACAAATTTCCCTGATAAACTTTTAGAGGGTCCTTGGGCATGTATAAAAACACCCTGTTGTATGTTGGCCCATCTTTTGGCCACTAACATTTGAGAGGTATATACGTGTGGGAGAGAGGTATATCTAACGGTGGAATGAATACACGAGTCTTCATTATGAAGCTTACAGAAGGAAGCAATACCTATCCCAGTAAGAGATATAGTTGTCTCTCATTCTTATTCAGAAATAGCTTTATGCTAAAATTAAGCAAAATATAAGAACAAAAAATACCAACCACCAATCAACCAACTGTATAGTACTACAAAAGCAAGCATCAATTAGTTTGCTTTTATGCATATAAGTTGTGTTCTTGTTAGGCAAGACAAACCCTTCATTTTCCAGTCCTTCTAGTAATATATGTAAGAAAAAAAGCTTTAATTTAAAGCTAATGGAAGGCTAGCAAACTGAAGAAGACCTGAGATATTAAAAATAATAAATCTACAAATAGATTATTTTTAATGACTAAAAAAGGAAGCTAACCAAGAACCTCAGAAAGTAATGTCTCCTGACTCTATATAAAAGGACCACTGCTTCCTGCAGCCTACAGAGGACAGTTGGCTTTATCTTTCCGGTCCTGCATCTTGCTTTGGTTTTACTAGATAGATTATGCATTTCTTTGTGGAAATCTTCTTTCCCTTTTCCACTCTACAAGGGGAGACCCCAAAAAACTGGAACTATCTTCTGGAGGGTAGGCCCCTGATAGGACAGGTTTCCCCTGCTAGTTAAGTGTTCTAGGAACCCATCTATATCAATGCATGAGATAGTGTTGTGAGAGGCTGTGTTAAGCTTCAGCAAAAAAATTTTTGAAGACTCTTTCAACGCATTTGCCCATTTCATGACAGGTGACTTAAAAGTGCACCTGCCCATAGGGCCCCACATGTTCAGCAGCTCCTAACCAAAAACAGCATGACCCCCATGCCCCACCCTCCCTATTCACCCGATTCCACCCTGAGGGACTTTTTTTTTGTTGTTGACTCTTTAGGTGCATTGCCTCAATTGGAGAGTACTTTGAAGGTGACTGAAGTTTAAACACATTAGAATATACAATTTTTTATAAATAAATTCTGGGTCTTCTAGGGTCCCCCTCATAGAAGTCTCATTAAAAGAACAAAAATTTGCCCTGGCTGGTAGCACAGTGGATAAGATGCTGGCCTGCGAACCCAAAGGTCGCAGATTCAATTCCCCAGCCAGGGCACATAACAAGGTTGCAAACCAGGTCTCCAGTCAGTTCTGTGGCTGGAGGCAGGTGAAAAGCAATCATACATCGATGTCTCTCTCCCTCTCTGCCTCTCTCCCTTCCCCTCCTTCTAAAAATAATGAAATAAAATCTTAAAAAAAAGAACAAAAATTCAAGAATAATCCAAGAAAGAAAATAGACCATTACATCAGATGCTGTCTGATTCCCATGACAGGGAAAAAGAGGAAATATTGGTAAGTAACTATCACATGCTAGACACTATATTAAATATTTTTCTATGTTTTCTCTATTAGACTTAAGGTAAGTACTATTTTTCTACCTGATAATGCCAAATCTGAAAATGCTTAATTTTAAAAGGCAAGCTTTTAGAGGTGAAGTCTTCTAACTCACTTGATATTAGACTGAAAGAATCACAAAGGATAATACTGAACAGTGAGTACATTCCAGTTTTCTGAAGCCATCATCTGATTAAAAACACAAATTTACTGTAATATCAAAGAACATCTCTTAAGACTACTATGTTTTCTCAAAAATACTGAAGAATCAAATTAACATATGTAAACTTTGCCTCATGGTGAATTATTCAAAAAATCAATGTTTAAGATAAGGCAGCTAGAAACATGAAAAGTATAGCTTGAAATTTAACTTAATTCAAATATAATCTGATATTCCAAGCATGCAGCTTTCCCAAGCAACAATGTTAATACTGCAGAAAAGCTAGGCAGCAAAATCAAGGCTTCTAATTTTAAAATACGGTCAGCCCTGACTGGTATGGCTTAGCTGGCTGGGTGTCACCCAGCAAAGTGAAAGGCTGCCAGTTCGATTCCTGACTAAGGCAAATGCCTGGGTTGCAAGTTCGGTCCCCAGTGAGGTTGGTTATGAAAGGCAACCAACTGATGTTTCTCACATAGATGTTTCTCTCCCTTTATTTTTCTCCCTTTCCCAGTGTCTAAAAGTAAATTAATACAATCTTTTTTTTAAAAAAAAGGGGGGGGAGTGTAAAATGAAATTACAAGGCCTATCACAGAAAGTAACATTTCCAACATGGATTTGGCATAAGACTTGTAGTGAGGTAGGGCAATATCACACGTATCTGGAATTGCTGGAGAATCAGGAAGCACTTTATAACGTAAGTGGGGTTTTCAAATAACTAAACTTATTAAAACAAAAATAAAAGAACCCTATTTATTTATTATGGAAAAATATGTACGTAAGCATCTATAATTTTAAACACTACTTTCTTAATGATTCAAGTGTATTATGTAGGATTTACCATACATGAAGTTTTTAATCTTGTCTTTTCTCCATTTTCCATCAGTTCTATGAGCCACTGTAGTTCTGAACAAGCCTCTAAAAGCTCTCCAAAGAGAAAAATATGATTTTTGTGCTGGGCTCTGTGGCAGTTACATGAGGTGCCAAATGAGATACTTGGGGGCTTTTTCTCCAACTCAATTCAGGGTAGACACTTTTGTGCTTGCAAAGCCTGAACTGCTGGGAAGGCTGGTCTCTGCTTGTGTGTGTCAGGTTACCGTATTTGTCAGCACACTTTTAAGAACACTGCAGCCTCTAATAATAGCTCACTCAGGTGCTAACTTACCAGATTTGAGCTATTAGTTAATCATGCTAAGCCATTAGAAAGCTTTTCATCTTTCCTATGTAGTATTTAGTATTAGAGCACCACCTTGTGTCAGAAAGCTGAGCAAATGAGCAGTCATCTGTTTTTAGATACCTTAGTTGTCCAAAGTTTTACTGTCCAGTCAAATGACGAAGTGACAAAAAGATGTGAGAAGTCTACTGCTCCAACAGCTGCATGACAATGGATGCCAGTGATTGGTCCTTGATGTCCCTCAAACATCTCACTGATTCCAGCTTTGCTATTTTATAAAAGTGAAAATGTTAGGGAAACCTCTTATAAAATGAACATTTACAAATACATTATTTTTACAGTTTATATATCAGACTTTGACATTATTTCAACACACTTAACTCTGTGCTCATAACACATCAGAATAACTTGAGTGTTACTCTACTGATAACACTACTGAAGCAATAAGTACATTTTGAACCATAAATATCATGCTGTTGACTACAGAACTCAAAAGTTCAGTATCTGAGGGGGTGAAACAGAAACAAAGGGATGCTACATCCCAGAGAGAAAATGTAGGGTACTTTAAAATCAAAAGCTTTGAAGTGGAGATCTGTATTTGAGATAAAAACTGGACATTCAATTTTTTTTCAGGAAGCAATTGATAAGGTATAGCTAGACAATTTCGAAACAGATTGAACAGCAGGAGAAATACTAGTCAATTTAAAATGTGCCCGTGACATTACTGTACAATTATTAGGAGGACAGATGAAAGCTCAAAGTCCAAATAAAATGGGAAAATAACTGAAAATCTTAATTACAGTTTTAAAGGTCAGTATGTGGCATGTGCATACTGTACTTGTAATTGCTGAATGTTATTTCCTATCACTAACTACTGTGAGCACATGCACACATACAAAGCCATAACACACCAGAATCCTCAAAATTCAGAACACGTCACGATCCAAAATAACCTTTTATTTTTTAAAAAGTATTTGTTTTAATTTTATATACCTGACCTCAACTAATTTGTCATGAATAATGAGTGCTCTGGGACAGAATTCTACTTAAACAAGGGCTAATTTGTCTTAATGAGATTATTCAAGGGAGGATTTTAAATAATTGCAAATTCTAGTTTAAATGTACCTTCCATGGCGGCATGCTGTGTACACAGAGCCTTCTTCACTCCCAACAACAAAGTTGTTGACATCTCCAACAGGGAAAGACATAGATGTCACAGCTACTGCCTTCGACTGTTTATGAACCAATTCCATGCTATCCTGTACAGAAAAAATTAAGGTAATCATTTTGTAAACTTGCAAGCTTTGTAAACTTTCTAATGTTAATTGGTTTGTAAACAATTCTATTATCCTACTTACATAAATTGTCTTTGATTAAATGAACTAGGTTGGGAAATAAAGTATATTACAACAAACAATCAATATATTTAATACACAACTTAGGTTTATGAACTATTACCATAATACCATTATAAAACATTTTGAAAAACGTAATCCAGGGTTTACATAGACTTGAACAATAACAACAATAGCCTCAAAATTTCAAAATTCTCCAAGATGAACCTACCTGTGGATGGGAAAGCATGTCCAGACTCCATGAGCAAATTTTCCCATCAGTAGAGATGCTAATCAGATTGTGAGCATTTTGTGTTCCAACAACATTTACACAATATACAGGATGCTGAAGAAAGAAATAAAGGTTTTCTGAGATTATTTTACAAAAAATAAAATAATAATGTTTTACTCCATAATCACAGGTATTGCTTCACATGAAAACAGTCTTGTATCATCATGGCATTTTTAATGTGAAGTTTAATGCTATCCTATTGATTAACAAAAGGTTGTCACAGTAGAGAGATGAGTTTCTAATAAAACAAATTTCTAAAAATATGGAAAAAGGGCTTTGTTCTTGATTGCTAAATGATGAGGAACACACACATCAAAGGAAGCACAGTTTGAGACTACTCTGATGGACACTACTAAATATTTAATGGTGAAGGAGTACAGAAGTCTAATGGAAATAATGTCTTTACTTACTGTGTGTGCAGCAGCTGACAGTGGAGTTCTTTGCACTGGAGTTCTTTTATTGCTACGGTTATCCCATAGCACGATCTGGCCTGAATATGTACCACCAACAACCAGATTTGGATGAAATTTTGCAAATGTAGCAGACATCACAGCTGACTGCAAATAAGTAATACTTCTATAGTTAAGATTCGAATGTTAGAAGCCTGACAAGTTATAAAAATAAATCTGTATCCAAAACATTTTCCCCTTTATTGTAAGATATTAGAGGTTAAGAAAGTAAGTAAATAACTTCACTTGAAATTTTTGTTTGTTCCAGAATATAAAAATTTACTTTTAGAATAGTTTTGGCTTAAAAGTCAAATGCAATCATTATTTACATAAATGTATAAGTAACTTATAAAGAAAGCAAACAATTCTTTTATTTGATCATAGTATTAAGTCAAAAGACAACTGGCTATGCACTAGCTTCTAAATATAATCTGACAATATAGTATATGCTAGTGTTAATTTAGTTAAGTATTTTTTTCAGACTTATATTATTAAAAGATTATACCTTATGCAACAGAAAAAAGGCTTGCAAATTTCTAACCTTCCACTAAATCCCCTTTAAAACTCTGCATCTGTTTCCTACTTTAAACATATGTTTCTACTTAAAACTATCTAGTTCCAACTCCTCAGGCCATGTATAAGTAATTCAGTGGGCCAACAGTCTAATTGTATATCCAATGGGCCAACAGTCTAATTGTGTATTTAGTTCCAGAGAAGCTTCCAGTAAAAAAGACATTTTATAAAAGATTTCTTTTATACAATCAATCACAATAACAGAAAATCACAAGTGCAAAGAACTTTAGTTGTGATTAAACATTATAAGAAATGTCAGAAACACCACAAAAGGCAGATCATGTTGAACTGATAAGTCTTCAGTTTTCTGTTAACATCTGCTTGCAAATATGGGGTAGTTTAGTAAATGCCAACCCAATGAAATCATCATGTTGACAAGAAAAGAAAAGAGGCACTAGTCTAAATTCATCAATGAATTCTTAAACATGGTGAAGATTAGTAAAAGACCATCTTACCTGGCAGTGAAACACATACTCTGGGGTAGTTTTTTTGTATTTCATATTCCATACAAGGGCCACACCATCAGGTTCATGAGGAGCATCTTCATTGTTATTATAGGAAGCCACAAGTAACTCTGGATACTGCTCACAAAAATCAAGTAGAAAAAAATGCTATGATAATAACTGTTTTTATACTTCTACTTACTCAATTGTCTTTATCAATTATTCTGAAAATACAAATACCTAACACTTCCTCAAAAACAGTATCTCCAGACTTACACTCATTGTAACATTAGTAAGTTCAACCTTAAATTAGTAGTTAGTTGTTTCAAATGTTTTCATGTAACTATTTAAAATGTTCTTTATACTAGTCAAAAATGTTTTTATCAATTAACTTCATTAACATGTGCGTTGCAATTTTGTCCAAAGGATTTGGCCAGCAATTGAAATTAGTAAAGCTGGGTTATGGCATAAATAAAATCTTGAGTTTTAAATATAAATAATGTTGCCAATCCTTTCTTCCACAATACATAAGACAAAATTAATATAACACAAAATTTCTGTAAGTAAAATAAAAGATAAAGGGAAACACATAGACATAGACAACAGTGTGGTGATTACTAGAGGAAAAGGGGAACTGGGGGTAAGAAGAAGGTCAAGGAGGATAAATTATGACAGAAGGAGATTTGACTTTGGGTGATGAACACACAATACAATATACAGATGCTGTATTACAGAACAGTACACTTAAAACCTATATAATTTTATCAACCAATATCACACCAATAGATTCAATAAAAATTTTTAAAAAACAATAAAGGAAGAAAAAAAAGAAAAAAACTAAGTTAATAGCAACCAGTGTGGTTATTATTTACCTGAGATGACCAGTCCAAACAACTAACAACCCGATGCTTTGACCAACGTTCATCAAAAAATTGTCGATTTAATGACAGTTTTGCACCTGCTTGAATCTCTCTAGAGAAAAGATCCAAAAAAAGATGGCATTATAACTTCTTGCTCTTAAAGTAATTTACCATTCTGAAGCCATAATTTTAGCAATTAAATGTTACCCTTCTTTGTCTTCCAAATCTCTTCCACTATAGTCAAAGAAGATGTTAATCTGCTCGGAAAGAGCTCTTTCTACAATTCTTGTGGAATGGTCAAAGAAACTTAAAAACTCCTCAGTGTGCAAGATTTGTTGCTTTTCTTCTTCAGTCAGCTCATGTGGAGGAGCTGGAAAACAAATGTTTTTCTGAAGTCTGATACACATGAGCCAAATAAGGTCAACTCACTACTACAGTTTGGATCAATGAATGAATGCCACACATTCTTTTTCAACCAGATTCTTCACCTCTTTAATTTAAAGCACTTTATTCTACTTTCATACATAATAAAAAAAATCTTAATAGAAATCAATAAAATTTTTTCAAATTAAACTCTTTAAGGTACCTTTACTATCATTTTCCTCATCTTTCTTTAAAGTTTTTTCTTCTTCAGGTTCATTAGGTGGTTTAGGAGTCACGACATCATCTTCTTCCTCTTCGTCTGAAAAAAACAGAACAAAAATTATTTTTATGAAAATTACTGATAATTTTGAGGTAATGTGCAGAAAGTATAATAATTCCTTACACAAAAGCAAAAGAAAAGCACTGATAAGGCAGAACAAGTAATACAAATTTTTGTCAATACAATTTTGAAGAAAGATTAAGCAGAACCCCTAGGTTTTTATACATACCTATGTGGTACTTCATCAACACTCATACCAAATTCTGCAGCTACAGAAACTGAAATAAGATATATAAGCAACCAGGATGAATTCCTTATGGAAATCTCTAAAAGCTTGCAAGCATTTATCATTCCAGACAGAACAATGTGCAACTCCTGCATAGTTTTATGTAGCATGCTGACACATTAATGCTGTAGAATGAAGAAAATCAAATGTCTAAAATAGCCTACAGAGCTGGCTGCTTACTTGTGATCTGAAACCATCAGTGTCTAATGGGTCTTCATACGGCATAAAGACAGCTTACATTAACTCTCAGGTTGCTATTTGAGAGGCAGATTTTAAAGATAATAGCTATGAGACCACATTTTCTATTCTGTCATTTTAAATGCAAGTCTCATTATCTATCGTTATATAATGTGGCAATAAGCACTTAAAATAATGTTTTCTTAACTTGAATAAAAATACATATTGAAATAATATAAAACATTTATAATAAGACTTTTTTATTACTAAATATCCTTTTATATTCCATAACCAGGAAATAACTTAAAATCACTTATTTTAAAATGTTACACAACATACAGCTCTCCTTATCTTCTCTTTCATGACATACTGAGATGGATTTTTATGGAGAAAATGCTTATTTTTATGGCCTAAACAGATGTGTCATTTGTCTATAAGGGAATAATAGCAGCAGGCATCTACAGCAGAGTCCATCTCAAGTAATGAGAGCCTATTCAATAACAGATCTTTACTTGTTAGTTATAGTCATTTCCCTGACCCACGTTCAAAATTATCTAAAACATATATACATACAACGGACACAAAAGAATGGTCAAGGATGGGAACCAGCTGCCAAGTTGCGGTCCCAGCAGCCAGACCAGCTGACTAGATAGCAGCAACCAGATGGCACTGCTGGGATTGTGTCTTTCTGCTACAAGGTGGCAATGGGATGGCATAACATTCTTCCGCTTGACTGCTTCCAATCCTGTCTGTCCCCAATGGTGAGCTATGCAATTACCCACACTCCAGGAGGCCTACAGATAAGCCTTTACCCTGCAAACAAAATGCAGCTTGTAGGCCACACCAGCTGCCAAACCACACACATAGTGTTAGGTTTGGAGAGCTATGAAAATCTTTCTAACTCTATAGTATAAGCAATAAAAATATAACTGTAGCTGTAGGAAAGAAAGCTTTAAATGACACTGTATAATGCACACAATGATACAACCTCCAACTTAATCAAAATGATAATGACGTATGCCAATCCCTACATTACTTGGAATAGAGCGATTTTTATGTTCTGACAAGTTTACAGAACTAGGATAAATGGCACGAATGATTTCAATATATGCTCATACTTTTGAACCAAATGGTGAAGGTTAAAATTTTTCCTTTCAAGGGCCTCAATCAGCCACAAAGGAAAACAGTAATCACTGTCTTTTCAGCCAGCCCAACCGCATTTGTCAGCCCTTTCTCCGTCAATGCAGCCAGAGCAATCAACCTGCCAAACATTCAGAATGGAAAAACAATCTGAAAATACAGGGTATAATGCACCTGCCAGTGAAAATGGCCATTTCAAGAAAAGCTAGTGATCTCAGTGACCCCGCTGAGGAGGCGGTGGTGCAAAGGGGAAAGAACACGTAAAAGAATTCTTAGTGATCGCCACTCTTGCACATTGACACTTCCTTACAAAGCATGCCAATTACAGCTTTTGTGCTACTTAAAAAATGAAAGCTTTTTGGGGACAATATAATCACACAGAGAAACAGAAAGACAGTACTCTTTTTTTTAGATGAATTCTCATATACAACAGATTATTAATCTGAAAACAGTATAACTGGTAACAATTCTATACTGCTCAAACATCAGAATAAAATGTTCCTATAAAAGTCATCTCCAAGTGTAATGTAATAAAAAATTCAATTACATTTAACTTAAAAGTTGACTTTTATTATTTTTTTAAAAATTTTATTGTTGTTGTATTACATCCATCAAAAGTTGACTTTTAGAATAGGATATTTACTTCAATTAAAAATTAAGTCTTGGAATCTATATATACACACATGTACATATATATCCATTTTCTGCTACTACTGTCTATAACCCTAATCAGTTCTATTTACTAGTAGCATTCATTGTATGTAAATCCTAAAATCAAAGATAGAGATTTCTGAATCACACTGGACAGGTCATTCTTGAGCACTGTGAGTTATAAATTATAGCCTCCTACCCACATCATATTCTCCTCCCTCAACTTTGTTGTATTATACGGCTTCTAAGTACCATTTCCAATGACAGGTGTCAAATTCCTGTCATAATGCATATGGTCAGTACTTTAGTGCTAAGTAACCTCATAATCTACATATTTAACAGAAAAGATATTGTTTATAGACACTTTTCTTTTAAAATTTAAAATGTAGATGAAGTATGTTAAGACAGTGATCTATATCTGCTTACTATATGGCAATCTGCCCTTCTATTTGCCTATATAGATTATGTTAGTTGTAGTTGAATAAGTATTACCTATTCAAATAGTTTTCAGGATTTAATGCCAGAATGAACGTACATACCTTCTTTCCCACATGGATTAAAAACTGATTTAAAAACTATGATGGACTGGGTGGACAGGGGCAAAGGGGGAAAAATTGGGACAACTGTAATAAAAACTATGATAGGCACTGAAATCCATGCTTCATAAAAATGATTAAGCTAAATAAAATTTCAAGGCATGTAAAAAAAATGATCTGCTATTCTTATAAAATGCAAAACAGTATTTTTACTATAAAGATGATCTTAAATAATTACCTATACATACAGCAAATATTTGGCAAAAATACCTAACATCAATGACATCAGATTAGAAAATGTTCCTCTAAAACAAATACACTTCTCTTATTAAAAACTAATACAATAGCTACCAAGGACTATTAACATGACCAAAATATTGTAATTCTAAAGATTTTCTAAGATAATCCCTACTACATGATAAATTATAATGCATTTAAAAGTGAAAAATGGGGCTGCCATGTCAAATCAATTTATTGATGAATATTCATTACAATATGCTAAATGATTAACTCCATGCTTTCTCTGACAGGGAATGTAAGGTTATAAACTGAGCAGTAAAGAATGCAGAAAGGTAGCAGTTACTTTTAAAATGACAAATCTCTTGTCAATGAATGCTAAGACTAGGTTTAATGAACCAATGAATTTTTACTTTGAGTTAACATCAAAATTGTGATGTATTTTGGTGAGATGGAAAGAAAAGCTGTTCTGTAAATTAAACTGCACCTAGAAATAACACCAAAGAATAAAATTCCAGTTGTCAGAATAATCTGTTACAATGGAGTAGGTTAATCAAAGTTAAATCACCTGTGAAATGGGTGGCTTTTGTTAAACTGAAGGGAGTCTTAAGAGCAAGTTTTCTCATTTGTATGTCATGTTACATTTAAGGGACATCTAAGATAAGATTAAGCCACAAAGTACACTTTGAATTATTTTAAAATATTACAACTCATTTAACAGGTAATATGCAAAAGCCTAGAAAATCCTCACTAAACATTGATAATTTTTAATTTATCACGTATCACAATTAATTTTCAATGTGAAGTATAAATCCCTTATCATTAGTCCATTAATTAAACATTAATTATTTATAAATAGTTTCATCATATCGGTGTACCCCATTTTAAGTTTAACATACAATGAAGAATACTGAATTTAAAAAAGTCTGATTTTTCAATAATACAAAAGAAAGTAGCCACTGAGTTCTAAAAATCAGTAAATGTGTTGCATATGAAAATATACTTTAATTTACAAAAATGCAACATAACTTTAAAAACATATTTCAGAAAATGAGAATATTAGAGGAAAATGAGGCAACCATTAATTTATAAATACAGGTTAAATATGAATAACTTTCCTTTAATATTTTCAAAATAATCCTTTCTTCCTTGAATCAACATCATTTCGGATCATTTCATTTCAATCCATTTGTCCACAATTTCATCTTCTTATACCTAACTCTTTAAAATCATTATTAAGAGATTTTATATTGGGCCCTGACCAGTGTGGATCAGTTGGTTGGGTATCATCCCATAAAGCAAAAAGGTCGCCGGTTCAATTTTCAGGTAGGGCACATGGGTTGTGGGTTCGGTTCCAGGGTGTGTGTGAGAGGCAACCAATTGATATTTTCTCACTCATGTTGGTGTTTTTCTTCTGCTCTTTCTCCCTCTCTTCCCCCTCTTTAGATAAATAGTCTTAAAAAAAAAAAAAAATTTATATTGGGACAAGGTTTCATGAATACATCAAGGGAATCCATTCCTTTTATTTTTTTAAAACATCTAGAGTCACTTAAATTTCCTTAATAATTCAGATCTTAAAGAAAAATATACAGTAAAGCAGGCTAAAAATCAAAAGATATTTTGAATATAGATCTAATGCTAATTTGGGAAACATAAAAAAGGAGTAATACTTTATACTATTTACTTTAACTCAGATTTGTCTCTCTACATTGTCTTTTTATATAAAATTCAGATTTTATTTAGGCAGTTCTGGCATAATTTACATAGATCTTATGATCTGTGCTCTCATAAATATTACATTTTTCTGAGGCTATGATTTCAGGTATGCTGATTAAAGTCTTTCAATCAAGATTAAGAACAAATGCTTCAATTTTCAATTATATTTATATTCTCAAAGATTCTCTGTGGGTTAAAATTAATTTATTTTTAGTTCTTATATTCCAGAACTTCAAAAAATTCCATTTTAGACAAAGTTAATATTAACCAGAAGCCCACAGATTTTGTCTACTTGGTAAGTGTTGATTCCAGATGTTAAGATCGTGTAATAAAAAATTAAAAGTTATTTATGTATAATAACTTTCCCATGCATTATAAATGCTAATTAACATATACCTGAATAAAATCATCTGGCTACTAACCAATAACAAAACTAATGGCAAAATTCACTCAGATAATAAAGTGGAATGGAATAAAAAGTAACACTTCACTAGAAATTAAAAAGCAGGTTCTGGATGTAGCCCTGATATTCTCTCCAAATTGTGACCATAGGCTCATCAATTAACTTCCCCAGGCCTTGGTTTCCTAAGGTGTAAACAAGATGATTAGTAGACAACCTTTAGGATTTCTTCTTCTTTAAAAATATCTTTTTCTAGAACTAGCAACAAAAAATCCTTACTGAAGGGGATAAGAAAAATGCCATTTTTTTTCAAAAAAGCTAAAAACTTTTAAAAGGTAAAGGGAAAAAGTAACTTTTCCAGAAGTATAACTGTGGTACCATGCTCCTGCCAGAGAAGCTTTTCACCTGCTGAGAACGAAATTGACTGAGGTCGCATGTTCCTAGTCAATTTCATTCACAGTAGGTACCTTTAGACAGCAAAGAACCTCAGTTCAGAGACAGTACCACCAACTTACAGGGTAAACTTGAAAGCAAGAAGATGGATAGAATGGAGAAAAAGAAAAAACAAGGCAGAATAAAAATTACTGCTTTTTAAAAGAATAGATTCAGCCATTGAAAAAAATGAAAGTTGAATCTAAGACCAATTTTTATCTTCAATTTGGTAACTCACATTACTTCTGCACTGATTACACTGCCTACCCAAGTTTAATTTACTGTCTGTTACACTCAAATTGTGATTTCTGCAATTTTGTCTCATGGCGAGTTTTGGAATTTGTTACATAATTCTTCAGTGGAACCAGCCAGGCTAAGTTTGAGAACCACTGTATTAAAGCAATGGATAAGTACAAGTACAGTTAAGCATAATGTGTTTTCATTATAAAACCTTAATTTCATGGTTTTTTCTTTCATCTTTCTAAAAATTTCCACAAATTGGGAAAAGAAACTTAAAGTAAGAGCCCTAGAAATGAAAGTAATTGTAATGATACAAAAAGGAAATTATCTCTTTTATAAATAGTTCCAAAGGCTAAGGATGGCCCCATGGGATTGGAATATATTTTTCACTCTCCTTCATTTATATACTTCACCCTGAAACTAAAAACACTACAGGATAATCTAGTGCCTTCATATATATATCATACACTCAATAAACTTGTAGAATTGATTAATATTTATTAGGTTGCAAATGAATAAATATGGACCTTTGTAAAATTAATATCTAAGTCTAGTCCTCACAGGAAAATTTTAAAAGTATGTCTGCATCAGTGGTGCTGATTTAAAAAGTTGGACTCAGTTCACCAATCTTTTCATTTTTCCCTCCTACAGTGAAGATAAGAAAAATTCTATTTAATACCATGGAAGAGGCAAAGCTGTTTATTCATTATTCTTAATTACTACAAATCAACATTATCCTGATGCATATGCCAATAAATAAGTTAACTATAATGAAATATTGTTCAAACTACATATTAAACCAATAAATTAAGTACACAGTTGTCAACATTTTGAAAAATGAAATATAAGCCCTGGCTGGTAGCACAGTGGATAAGGCACCGGCCTGCGAACCCGAAGGTTGCTGGTTTGATTCCCCAGCCAGGGCACGTAACCAGGTTGCAAGCCAGGTCTCCAGCCAGGTCCGTGGCTGGAGGCAGGTGAAAGGCAACCATACATTGATGTCTGTCTCCCTCTCTGCCTCTCTCCCTTCTTCTCTCTCTGGAAATAATAAATACAATCTTTTTAAAAAATTAAATAAAAAAAATAAACGAAACATAGTAAGGGAAGGTGCTATTTCAGAAAATTTTTTTGTTTCATTTAATCACTGTATCTATGTTTGTACTGGATTGTAATATTAATTGAGTTTCTTACCATAGGTTAACTATCATAAAAGCATTAAGTGCTGCTACATTGGCAGCATGAGAGAGAAAGCACATCTTGGAATCAGTTTGACTTGATTTAGAATCTTAGCTATGTGACCCTTGATAAATTACCTCTTTCAGTTTCAGCTTCTTCATGTGCAAATAGAACCAATGCTTAACTCTCAGGATTTTGATGACAGAAACAGATGTAATGTAAAGTGTCCCACACCCATACCTAATATGCAGTAGACACTCTTTGCTGTTAAAACTTTCAGTAATCAATTTAAACATAAAGTTTGATGAACCGTTACAAACAAATAGCTAAAATAATATATTTGAAAGATGCTAACAGGTTCAATTTTGTTCCAAGAATTCAGAGGGCACATAGAACACAACGTGACAGCACATATTTGCATCTACATAGCAAGTCATCGTGGAATTCGAGAAGCCTATAAAGGAACATCTGCAACGGCTTCAGTTAAGGGTCTAAGAACGAGTAAGATTATAATACAAGATAGTCATTAAAACCAAGAGCTAAGGCAAAGCATATGTTTTCACCCAATTTCATCAATAATTACATTGTGGCACTAACACTTACAAATAACCTATTTTCCCACTAATTGACTTCCAGAATAAACACTTGAAAATAAACATCTTAAGTAAGCAAAATCATTCTATTCTCCTAAGGAGGTAAAAGTAATTAATTTTTTCACGAAATATACTATATTGGGTACCTACTGTAGACCAGGAACTATTCAAGCAGGCACAGCATGGAAGAAGAAATAGTCCCTATTTCATGGGAACTTTGGCAAAGAAGGTGAAATATGAAGACACTAAATTCTTGTCCCAAATAATTTCAAACTGGAAAACAGTACAGTTTATCTTGCGCTTTTGAGACATCGGCTTATCTAACAAATCATGATTGTTCTAATTTTTTAATTACTTGCAAATAAAAATGGGAAAAAATTAAAAATATGCCAGTCTTAAACATGCAACTATACATCACATTGTTTATATTTTAAAATTTAAGCACATCAAAAATAAGCAATTAAAATGAAAATTTCAAGGACATAATTATATATATGTATATGTATATATATATATATATATATATATATATATATATATAAAAAGAGAATTGAAAATATGAACAATGGCTATTAAATAGTGGTACCACAGATATTTCCTCTTTATATCTTTTCTGTATTTTCTAAATTCTCTATTATATATAGCTATTATAATTAGATAAAATTATTGCTGGCTAAGGAGATAAAAATGTTCCAATGTGCAAACTGCTAAAAGGATAATTTATCAGGGCTCACAATTTTAAAATATCAACAACTCTAAAATCCATAACTCATTTGGTGGCAAACCCTGACATAACCAGAAGTAAAGCTGTTTATAATATTATTTATCTTACTTTGCTTGAATATTTCTTTTGCCACCCAAATATTAATGCCCAAGATGTTGCTGCAGTGTTTATATTCAATATAGGTACATACACTTTACTACCTTTCTGAAATCTGAAAAACTTTGATTTCAAATACATTTATGATTCCATGGTTTTAGATAAGAAACTACAGAGAGTGTGTTAGGGATCTTATGTAAACCTCTTACACGTATGACATAAATCACTGGGAAAAACAGGAACTATCGTATTTATTAACTTTATGTTTGAATCATTAGCTATCTGATGAGATTAAAAAAATGAGTCCCCAATGTAAAAATGGTAACTCCTTCTTGTTTAAGAATTAAAGTGTTCCACATTCAATATAATGTATGCATATATTTCCTTCCATCACACATAGATTAAAGGCTGCTATATAATCAACTTGGTAGAGCCCTTTGATCATAAAAGAGGAAGTATAAGAATTAAATGAAGATGTCATTAAATGGATAATAATCACAGTATTACAACATATCAGAATATAGTATGCTCTACAGGAAATATTTACATGATAGCCTTCACTGTGGGGTACATGCTCTTGTAGAAAAGAATCATACTCAATGACAAGAGAAAAAGAACATTCATAAGCAAATCTGCTTCTAAAACTACATGTTAATGACAAAATGAAGCCTGACTTAAACTTGTCAAAAGTACTAAACCACACATACAGCTTACCTTTTATTAACTTTTAAAAGTTTTAAAACTCTAAAAGACAAAATACATAAGTATAGATATCCTAAGCATTAGTTTTATGATGCTTCCACCTAGGAAAAATATGCCAAAACATAAAAACAAAAAAAGCATAAGAAAAAAGAGACAAAGAATCCAATTATTAAAAACTGGAGGCAGAGAATTAATGACAATCATATTAAGGGACAATATTCACCTTCTTTGGGTTGAGCCATAACTGGAGTCTGAGTTTCCTTTGTATATGTCACAATTTCTCGAGGAGGAAAATCAACTTGGGTGATTTTAGCCATTCCAAGTTTAATTGGTCCTCGTCTAAATAAAGTGAACACAAATGTTTTAAAATACAACAAATGATACATTTGACTATATCAAACCACTTTATTTTGAAAAGAATTAAACATTGTGTATCCAACACTGTAATTTAAATCATAGTTTTACTTAAGAAATTTTAGATGAATAATGAATTGGCTTTATCTTAACAAAAGAATTAAAATGTAGCAAACACAAAAGATATTTCTGAATCATTCAAGGTATTTATTTTTCACTTTAAAAAGGCTAATGTTTCTTTGAGCAACTGTGTGGGTAATAATAAAGTTAAGAAGATAGGAACTTCAGAGCGGTCTGCTGAATATGGTTACTTATGAGAACTTTTTTTAGCAGCAATGTGATTTCTGGACTGTTTTGAAGAGTCAAATAATGTAAATCTCACTCAGAGCACTTTCAGTTCTGTTCACTTTTAAAACTGAAAAGTAAGCTTCTGTTAAAAGACTTTTTTTCCTACTTAAAATTTGTAGAAATTGAGAACCATACAGTCAGCTTAGATTTTAAAATAAAATACTTAAAACTTATATTGCTAGTATCTGCATAGTACATATTGTCCTTGATTCATATACGGACAAACTATAGTGCAGATACTTTATATCTACACTAAAGCAACCGATCTTTTGAATATCATAAAACTACTAAAGTCACATCTATTTTAAATAGAGGAAAAACATTCTTTTGTAGCAAAAACAGAAAAAAGTTGTAGCAGAGGAAAACAGACCAAATGAAAAATATATTTTATTAGGTATCTAGGGGATATTTTCTTGATTATTATATTAGATGTTTAAATTTTAAACCAAATAAAGTTGGCATCCAAATTTCCAAATAAGTTCTCAATTATGAAGCTGTGTTAAAGAATATCTAATAAAGACATTGCTGTAACTTCTAAAATATCAACTAGGATATCTGAAATATATATCATCAGTAATATATAACATTTTCTTATATAACATCCTTTGCAAAATCCTGTACAAAAAAATTTAATAAAATTAGCATATTTGAAAAATTAATTTTCTCTAAGGTTCTAAATGTGGGCCATAAGAAATTATTAATGCGTTTTCCACTTCAGGAATATCTTAGCCTTACAGAAAGAAAAAAGGCATAATCAAAGAATTAAATGAGAAAATTTAAGTACATTTAAAAAAAACAATTTTATTATTTTTAGAGAGAGAGGAAGGGAGAGAGGCAGAGAGGGAGAGATACAGCAATGTATTGTTGCCTTTCACCTGTCTCCAGCTATAGACCTGGCTGGAGACCTGGCTTGCAACCTGGTTATGTGCCCTGGCTGGGAATCGAACCAGCAACTTTAGGGTTCACAGGCCGGCACTTATCTGCTGTGCCACCAGCCAGGGCCCTAAGTACATTTTAATAATCAAATGTTCAAAGAATAAAATTTGAAATAAGAAACATTCTGAATTTTAAGATGTGAACCATATGAAAAAGTAAACACATATCTGGGAAATATGATCAAGCCAAAAACATTAGGACAAGTTGCTAACTTGAATATACATATATGATCTAATAGATAAAAATCACAATATTAGAAGAAAATAATCTAAAATTTAAAGGTAGAAGTAGAGAGGAAATACCTCACTTATCCAAAAACCACTTGTACTGAGAATAAGGAAGCAACTGGGGGCAGGGCAGCCTGGGGTAGCCAACAGAGAGGCCTTCCAGCTAATAAACCAGAAGCTCCTGTACTTTTCTTATCTGCAATTCAAGGCTTATTTATTCTTACTTTAGACATAATTCCAAAGTTATTAGTTATATGTTTTAGAAGCTTCAACTGAACAAAGGAATATAACTATCTCAATCAACACAGTGGCAGCAAAAACATTTATGTTTTGCACTGGGGACTCGAATAAATGAACTAATAAATGAATAAACCAATAGCAATCTGGGGCCACAGTACAAAGACCAACAGCTCTGTTCCTCTCAAAACTTTAGAAATCAACAGTGAGTTTTAATATATGAAAATAAGTGAGTATTCCTAGTGGGTAACTCAGAAAATTTTAAATTACATGTAGAATATGTATTAGAAGTCTGGGAAATTTGTAACATATCTTTTTAAAACTTCTATCAAAAAGATAAAAATTCAAAAAGGACACTTAAATGGGCAGGTTTAGGGTACCTAGAAAATCAGATACATTTCTTTCACTAAATGATAGAGGCTAAATGAGGTGTCACAGTAAAATATAACTCTTTTCCTAATATATACTGTATATTACAAATTTAAGCAAAATAAATTAGGACAGTTTCACAAAGAATCAAATTAATTAGAAAAAAGGGAAGGTAATAAATCTATTCAATACCCCAAATCGGAATCTGAGTGAAGCTGAAGAACTGAAGGATCTGTATCCCAATGCAGCGTCCTAAATGGTTGTAGAACAACCATGAAGCATTAGCAGAAAAGGCCATAAGTTAGTCAAGCAAATACACTCTATGGATAGCTAAAGTACTGTTCACAATTAAAAACCACATGTTCTGGTTAGTATGAAAAAACACCAGGTATCACTCAATGCTTTAGGGATTGCAATAAGCATAATATAGTTAAAGATGCAAACATACAATCAAGAAGTTACAAGACAGTATTTTCAGGTTATGGGAAACTAATATTGTACAACAACAGATAAGAAAAGTCAAGAATTCAACACAAATAATACATTATTTTGGGGTGATAATGAGCTAGATTATAAAAAGAGTTTAAAATTTACGTTTTCTAATGAAAAAAATTAGTAAAAACATTTTAGTAACATATTATAATCTCGCCCAAAGCATTAAATGTGTGCAGGAAATTGTCATATTGGTAAAGGAAATGAGTCAACACATAAGCCTTTCGGTAAGAAAGCCAAAGACTATTCCACTGGGATATAAAATAGCTAAAGTTTCCAAAATGTGACCCTTATGTAATTTATGGGTTAAGCACTGCCTTGGGCTTACATGTCATCTGCTTTAAAAAGCAGCTAAAGATTTCTGTCTCCAGGAAAGAACAGATTTTTTCCCAGAAAAAATATTTTATGTTCAAAGGATTTACCTAAACTAAGTTTTTGAAGAATATAGATCCTAAATAAATATTCAGTTGTTAGGCTTGCCTACTGGGATCTTTTCCACTTACGTGAAATCTAGTCATTATTAGAACAAAAGGTACTTTGTCACAGTGGCATTCTTATAATAGGTTAGTGATATATAAAATAATTATGTACAGTACTATATGGTGTTCATAGTCCCTATTAAAAAGTTAAGCACAATACATCAGTGCTACCATCTTTGTCAAAATATTTGCTTCTCAGATAAGTTATAAAGTACAACTAAATCTGCTATAATATTTAAATACAAGTGATTTCTCTATTTTACTTGCCTATACATTTTATCAATAGAAACAATCAGTTGACTTGAACTATAGGAATTCTTCATTTTAGAAATATAAAGATCTTAGGACTGAAACAGTGTTGTGTGTATGCAAAGAAAGAAGAGACCACAGTGAAGATTTACTTTGTATAAAGCATGAACAGCAACAAACTTAGGCTGAGTTAAACCAGAAGGGGTTCTATGAAATGCTGGCCAAGGAATATTCTGTTCACAGCTTTTATATTATATGAGAGCTCTTGCTGTTATCAGTGACATAGAACTCCTTGTTGAAGATGTCATTTTCACCTAATATCAAGTAAAACTTTGCTGCAAAATACAGCCAGTACTGAAAACACACTGAATATACGGAATTATATTTATAAAAGGCACCTGCAGACTTATAACATATAAGTGCCATATAATCCAAAAACTTGAGAAATAAACTTATCACAGATGGAAAAAAAAGGAACAAGAGATATGAATCTCCCAATAGAATAACTGCCATCACCTAAATTTTAGAGATAAGAGAAGTGATTGAGAAAGTGAACTAGAAACCTAATGAAATCTAAAGTTAGAGAAATACTATTTTTCATGGCCTTTTATATTTATTCATAAATTACCACCAGGTCCAGTTGAAATTTGTAGCATTTAGAAACAGTGATTTCAACATGTTTTGATACCATATTTGGTAATGTCTAATATCTTTTCCCTCTCCCCAAGGTTACTAATCTTGCACTGCCCTGGCTGTCTCATACATCTTCATGCATTTTTTCCTCTTTTCCTCTTTATTCTTTCATTATTATGCCTGATCAATTCAAATTTGTTCTGTTTCATTCTCAGACCCTAGCATTCTTTTTCAAAGTCATATATATATTTAGAAATGCTATTATTTTATTATCAATAGCACCAACAATATTAATTATATTCCTACTATGGAATCTGGAGATGGTTTAGTGGAAGTAATAGTTTTCTATTCTCATATGTACATGAGTGCACATGTGGATGTATACACAATAAACTTATCAGCCTTCTTGAAAATTAATGTTTAAAATGAGCTCAAAGAAGACAGTGCATACAATAAGATTAAAAAGATATGTCACCTCATTCAAAAAGAGGAATTTTCCTCTTTCCCATTAAAACTTAAAAGAAACTAATTTTATCTTCATTCCTCAATAAGAATATTCATAAAGATACTTAAATACCTATTTTCTTATTTTACAACTTATTAAAATTCTATACTTCAAACTAAAACCAATTTAGCATACTATTATTAGGACTTTTTTCAGTACAGTGAGTAACATTCTCATTTAAAAAAATTAAACCATAGTTAACATATGATATGAATTTTAGGTGTACAACAGTTTTTCAACATTATATACCTTACCAAATGATTACCACAATAAATCTAGTAAGCATCTGTCATTGTACAAAGTTATTATGATACTACTAACTATATTCCCTAGCTGGGCATTACATTCCTGTGACTTATTTTATAACTGGAAGTTTGTACCTCCTATTCCCCTTCATTTTATTTGACCATTCCCATTCCTCTTCCCTATGGCAACCATGAGTCCATGAGTCTGTTCTGTGTCTCTGCACCTATTCTTGTTTGTTCATTTGTTTTTTCAGGTTCCACATGTAAGTGAAATCATATTCATCCTTCTCAGTCTGATTTATTTCACTTAGCATAACACCCTCTAAGTCCATCCGTGCTGGCACAAATGGTAAGTTCTCATTCCTTTTTTTTTTTTTTTTTTATCATTTTTTTTGTATTTTTTTTTTAAAGATTTTATTTAATTATTTTTAGAAAGAGGGGAAGAGAGAGAGGCAGAGAGGGAGAGAGACATCAATGTACGGTTGCTTTTCACTTGCCTCCAGCCACAGACCTGACCTTGTTATGTGCCCTGGCTGGGGAATCAAACCTGCAACCTTTGGGTTTGCAGGCCAGCGCCTTATCCACTGTGCTACCAGCCAGGGCCTTCATTCTTTTTTTAATGGATGTTTACCATGTCTTCTTATCCATTTACGTAACAATGAATACTTAGACTGCTTCCATATCTTGGCTATTGTGAATAACACTGCAATGAAAATAGGGGTGCATATTCAAATTAATGTTCTAATTTTTTTCAGATACCCAGGAGTGAAACTGCTGGATCATCTGGCAGTTTTATTTTTAGTATTTTTTGGAACTTATATGCTGTTTTCCACAGTGGCTGCACCAACTTGCCATCCCACCCGTAGTGCACAAGAGCTCCCTTTTCTATACAGCCTCGTCAATACTTATTATTATTGCTCTTTTGTGAGGTGACATCTCATTGTGGTTTTGATTTACACTTCCATGAAGATAGTAATATTCAGCATCTTTTCGTGTGCCAGTTGGAGATATCTTCTTTGTAGAAATGTCTATTCAGGTCCCCTCCATTTTTAAACTGGGTTGTTTATTTCTTGATGTTGAATTTGAGTTCTTTGTATATTTTGGATACTAAATCCTTATTACATATATCATTTATAAAATCTCCCATAAATCTCCCAAAAATCACTAGAATATAAGTTTCATGAAGGTAAGGGTCATGAACACTATTTTCTGTGGTAATTCATAGTATTTAACATTAAATTGGCAAGTCAATGAATATGTATTCTACAGGGTGGGACAAAAGTAGGTTTACAGTGGTTCATATGAAAAATAATAGTTATTAATAAATAATAATATAAGAACCCTTAGCATACTCACAATTGTAAACCTACTTTTACACCATTCTGCATATACAAATAAATATCTTCTTAATAGTATTTATTCCCTACACCAATTTACAATATTCCAATAGGTCTCTAATAATCTCTAGGTTTCCCAATGAAACACAAGGGGACATGTTTTAATTCACATTAACAACCAAGTAGATGTTACATAGTATTTTTGAAAGCAAACTTGCCAATATTGCATTAAAATAATGCTCCTACTCCTATTCAAAATAAGAAAACTGAGTTTGAAATGAACACAGTATTTTCTGTACTTAATAATGTATAATATCAAATAAAGAAATATAAGTGGGGGAGGAGGATATAAGAGGGATAAATGGTCATGAAAAATACAATAAAAATAAATTAAAAAAACCAAGAATTTTTTTGAAATATTTTACTATGGTAATGTTGCAGAAAGAAAAAACCCTTTACTTGAAAATACTACTTGCTTTGAGCAAAAGAATAGAATTTATATAAAAATATGGAAGTATAAATGTTAAAAAATTAATTTAGCCTTAAAGACAAATTGAAACTACATAATTTATAATAATACTATTTTATAAGGTAATATTATTTCTAAAAAATAACTTTGATTTTTCTAAATGATAATTATGTCATTTACCTCCAATGATAGTACTGCTTGGATTTGCAATTTTCGTTCTATATATAGCATCATTTTAGAAAACACATCTCAAATTCAAACTGAACCTTCTATGCCTTCTAATTATTAATGATAACCTGATTATTTAGGAATAATGAGTACTAAATTTGTGGATTATCTAGCTCCCTTGCTCTTCTTTCTCTTGTTCTGTTTTAGATACTTATAATTTTATACCTTCAATCAGAGAAGCTCAGGCATATACTGTGTAAGATAAAACTTCCTCAGTTTTTTTCTTATTCTATATGTATTAAGAGATTTTCTTGAGAGGAAAATTTAACTTCCTGGCCCAAAATAAGGATTCTAAGTAAAAGATTTTGACTAGCTATGTTTAATCTCATTTTAGCTGTCATAAGAAGTCAAAAAGTACAATGTTGTTAAAGACTTGCTATTATTGTAAACGTGTGTGAGAGAGAGATAAGTAATACTTTTCCCAGCATGATTTTTGGAAAGAAGCTGAAATCTGACTGAACTTTTGAAAAGCAAGACCTAAAAAGTATCCAGAATCATAAAACAAACATGAAATACAGTTTCGCAAGGAAGATACAACTTTAGGAACACTTGGCAGTAAACACTCTCTTCTTTTTTAATTGAGATATAATTGTAAAGCAGTATGGAGATACTCAAAAAAATTAAAATTGATCTGCCTTTTGACCCAGCTATCCCACTTCTGAGGATACATCCAAAGGAACCCAAAACTAATTTGAAAGAACACAAGCACCTCTTTGTTCATTGCAGTGTTTTTACAATTATCAAGATATGGAAGCAGCCAAAGTGTCCATTAGTAGGTGAGCGGATAAAACAACTATGGGGCATTTACACAATGGACTACAACTTGGCTATAAAAAAAAGAAAATTTTACCCTTTGTGATAGTATGGAAAACGTTATGCTAAGTGAAATAAGCCAGTCAGAGAAAGACAAACAACACATGATTTCACTCATGTGGAATCTAATGAACAAGCTAAACTAACAAGCAAAATAGAGCCAGACTGATAGAGAGCAGAATGATAGTTAAGGTAGGGTGGGGAGGAGGTTAAGGGATGGAGAGATTGAGCAAAAAAGGAAAAAGACTCAGGGACATGGACAACAGCGGGGTGATTGCAAGGGTGAGGTGGGTATAAGGGGACTAAATGATAATGGAAAAAAATATAATAACCTGAAAAAAGATATAATTGACACATAACATTTTATTATTTTCACGTATACAACATAATGATTTCATTTTCATATATACTATGAAATGATCACAATAAATCTAGTAATCATAGTTAAAATTTTTTACTTTAAATTTTCTTATAACTTTTTAAAGACCTACTCTCTTACCAACTTTCAAATACAGTATTGTTAACTATAGTCACTATGCTGTACATTACATCCCCATGACTTATTTATTTTATAACTGGAATTTTGTACCTTTTGACCACCCCTTCACCCATCTTACCCACCTCTTGCCCCGCTTCCCCATCCCCCCTTCCACCTCTGGTAACCACCAACTGGTTCTATGAGTTACTTATTTATTTATAAAAGATTTTATTTATTTACTTTTAGAGAGAGGGGACGGGAGAAAGAGAAGGAGAGAAATATCAACAGACAAGAGATACATAGATTAGTTGCCTCTCCCTTGCCTGCAACCCTGGCATGTGCCCTGACTGGGAAACAAACCAGTGACCATTTGGTTTGCAGGCTGGTTTTCAATTCACTGAGCCACACCAGCCTGGGCGAGTTATTTATTTTTTTAAGGTTCCACATATAAGTGAGATTATATGGTAATTTGTCTTTCTCTGTTGTATATTACTTAGCATGGTGTCCTCAAGGCAGTGGAAAACTTATTGTTTCCTTGGCAGTTATTCCTTATTCTTTTTTTTTTTTTTTAAAGATTTCATTTAATTATTTTTAGAAAGAGGGGAAGAGAGAGAGGCAGAGAGGGAGAGAGACATCAATGTATGGTTGCCTTTCACCTGCCTCCAGCCACAGACCTGACTGGAGGCCTATTTTGCAACCTTGTTATGTGCCCTGGCTGGGGAATCAAACCTGCGACCTTTGGGTTCACAGGCCGGCGCCTTATCCACTGTGCCACCAGCCAGAGCTCCTTATTCTTTTTTTTTTTTCAACTTTTATTACAATTTATTCTCTCTTTTTTTTTTTTAATTTTATTGTTGTTGTATTACATCCATCCCTTTTTTGCTCCCCTCTGTCCCCCTCCCCACCCACCCTTTCCCCCCAAAGTCAATCCCACCTGTTGTCCATGTCCATGGTTCCTTTATACTAGGTTCTTGTATTCTTTTTTGTTAAAGATTTTATTTATTTATATTTAGAAAGAGGAGAAGGGAGGGAGAAATAGAAGGAGAGAAACATCAATGTGTGGTTGTCTCTCGAGCACCACCAACCAGGGACCTGGGCTACAACCTAGACATGTGCCCTAACTGGGAATCCAACCAGTGACCCTTTGGTTCACAGGCAGGCACTTAATCCACTGAGCCACACCAGCCAGGGCTATTATTCCTTATCCTTGGTATTTTATGCATTATATTTTCTATCTTAATTAGAACTTGTGAATAAAATAGTATCAAGCTGTTTTAACTATATTTTTGAGATTTTAAATTACTGAATAGGGAATTAAGCACAACAGAAAAATTGTACATTACACCCAAAGCAGTCACATATTAATATAAAGTTTGCTTAAGCAGAAAACATTTAAATAATTTAAC
This sequence comes from Noctilio leporinus, assembly GCA_004026585.1. Lineage (NCBI taxonomy): Eukaryota > Metazoa > Chordata > Mammalia > Chiroptera > Noctilionidae > Noctilio > Noctilio leporinus. The sequence goes on from PVIW01006625.1 coordinate 47,129, forward strand.
ACCTTTATTTTAATATAAAATAAATGAGCATAAAATCAATTAACTGTTCAGTACTAAATTAATCAAGTGTGACAGTTAAAATATTGTAAAAAAAATCCCTAATATTACAACAAACAATTTCTGTGCCATTTAGATTTCAAAATATTAAGACTAACTCAATATAATTACTTAAAGTCCCTATAAAGTGCTGACAGTATCTGGGCACTAAATACATTCTATCATTAAAATAGTACAAGAGAATTACTATACCTAGATCCCACCGCGCCATCTCCAGAGTCTTGGCTTCCAGCTTCACTTGGTGTGCTCACAGATTTGGAGGATGGAGACATAGGAGGAGGGACTAAATAGTGAAATAGACAGGTATCCTCTGTTACTACAGGGAGAGGTTGCTCAGCTTATGACGTTTCAAAGTAATTTAACATGAATTAACAAAAAAGAAAAAATAATGGCAAACCAAATAACAAAAGCACATGAATGAAAATGAACAGTAGAAAGAAGAGGAAGAAGACAAAGTTAACAATGCATGCTGACGACTCATGCAATTTCTCTGGCAAAATGCATTTGGGCTTTATATTAAAAAAAAAAAAAAAAAAAAAGCAAGATTATAGGAGGATGCATTTCATTTCAGCCAGCACCAAATGTGGCACTAATTTTCAAAGGAGAGCATTCCTTCTCCCCTTTCTAATTTCTCACTTTTAAGATTACCAGATTTAAAATAATATTTATAATTGCTTCAAAATCAAAACTCTAAAATATGTTTCTAAAGTCATTAATTCCCTTGGTTTTCTAAGATTTATTTTTAAATGCCATTTTTTTGTCTAGTTTTTTTTTTTCCTTTCAAAAATGTCTTAAATTGTTCAATTTCTGTCTCTCACCAAAAAATAAAGGCCAATTTAGAGAAATGACTGTAGCTAAAGGAATGGCTCCTTTAAAATGTCCATTAGTTTCCAGCAATTTGGGTGAAAAATGCAAACAGGCCATAAAACAGCATGCCTTCTAGACATGATGCATAACATAAAGTGATGCATGCAACTTAAACAAGGCAAGACTTATGGTAACTTCCTTACCCCAGTATTCAGAAAAAACTGAAGTGTACAGACAAAGATACAGACACCCAAAATATTCTTAATCCCTTCTTATAGAAAATACACATTTTTCACAGTATATAAAACAAATAGCCAATGCTTTCTCCTAAACTGTCACTTAAAGCACTGTATACCAACAGTTGAGCGTGCATACTTCATGCTATTACATTTATAAAACTTTTTGATTACCATTGCAAGAAGCATAGGAGGCTCATCACTGCCATCTTCTGGTTAAAATTTACCATAATTGTCCCCAGTCCCATGTATTTTTAAAATAATTTTTCAATGTACAATATTAAGTGACTAACACATTATATGTTGAGCTGCAAGTCCTTCTTTACTAGTCTACTGAAAAGAGGGTAGGTTCCCAGTTGCATAGGAACTAAATATGTATTTAATTAAAAGTCTGTGCTTTTAGAATAGTCACTTTCACCAAATCTTTAAATTTACATTTAAATGTTTACACATACTGCAGTAGAAACAGTGAATCTGCTAATCTAAAAAATGTACAAGTTTAGTATGATGAATTTTATCTTAAAACATAGGCATACAACTGCTCATCCTATCTTTTCAGTGGCAAATTCTATTGGTAACCAGTGAGATTAGAAGAAAAGAAAATCATAGCTAGTATGTTTCTTGAGATAGTGATTCCTTAAATTCCAAAGGACTATAAAATATAATCAAATGTTTCTAATTTCACAATCAAATCTCTCAGAAACAATGACAAAATCAAACTGCCTTCATATAGTTCACATGTGGATGGCACTGTGCTAGGTGCTGCATGTATGTATAACTCAAAGTAGCTAAAAATAACTTGTATCCGAAATAAAAGAACATTAATCCCTCTTAAGTTCTCCTATGTTACACTTCCTCATCTTTTGTCCATCTCTCATTATGAGGCTTTTTTCAGGCTAAGATCCAAATGGACAGGAATAAAGAGTAATATCTAACAGTGGCTTGCTACTATAGGCACAAATACATGTTTATTAAATCCCAGACATGTTTTGATATTAAAGATTTCCAAAGAAGAAATTTTGTATTCTTTAAATTACTACTTCATGCTTAGGAAAAGAATTTTTCTAAGCAACATATTAGAAAGATTGAAGGAAAATAGTACTATTACATTCAGTTATTTGTGATGAACTATAAAATTCCTTTCCAGTTTAATATGTTCACCTTTCTAGTGACTTCAAATATCAATGACTCCACTCAACAAATTCAATGACTATATTGAAAAAAAAAATGTTACCTCAAATTCTGTATGGAAACATGTTCAATAATAATTATACTTGTACATACATAAGTAAATACACTAACTTAGCAAATTCTGAAATAAAGGTTTTAGAAATTAAAAACAGATCACAAGGGTGTTGCTACCAAATTACCAGTTTCTCAACCAGAAGCAAAATAAATCACCATAACTTCAAATTTGTAATTAGATAATAATCTCCATCCCAGACTATATTCTTTCTGGGAAAACACACACACACACACACACCACTTGATAAAGAGGAATTATTAAAGACTCAAAGTTAGCCCCTGACTGGTGGCACAGTGGATATGGTGCCGGCCTGCAAACCCAAAGGTCACTGGTTCAATTCCCAGCCAGGGCACAGAATCAGGTTGCAAGCCAGGTCTCCCGCCAGATCCGTGGCTAGAGGAAGGTGAGAGGCAACCATACATTGATGTCTCTCTCCCTCTCTGCATGTCTCCCTTCCCCTCTCTCTAAAAGGGACTCAAAGTTATTATCTGCCCCACCAACTTCATCTTGCAATAAGAAATAATGTATACTACAGAGGGACAAACCTAAAAAAAGAATGTTACTATTAGTGAAAAAAAAAAAAAAGGAATGTTAATAGGAAAAAAGGGAATTATAACTTTGTTTGGTGACTACCATATTTTAACCCAAGTGGTCTGGAAAAATTTAAAAAATACAGGAATTGCACAATAAGGTAATGCCACCATAGTCCCAGATTCAAACAAATGACTCCTAAAAACAAATGAAAGCATGCATTCAAGGAGATTTTAAAAATAAGCTAAAGAACTCACTCATTGTTTTTCAGAAGACTCAATTCTAGAATCCATTTTTAAAGATGGATTAAGAGTAAAATCAGCTTTGAAAGTAACAAGCTATTAATAATTGGCTTTTACCAAATATTTGAGAAATGATTTGCTTAATAAGAGTGATTCAAAGCCCTGGCTGATGGCGGAGTGGATAAGGCACTGGCCTTCGAACCCAGAAGTTGCTGGTTCGATTCCCTAGCCAGGGCATATAACCAGGTTGCAAGCCAGGTCTCTAGCCGGGTCTGTAGCTGGAGGTAGGTGAAAGGCAACCATACATTGATGTCTCTCTCCCTCTTTGCCTCTCTCTAAAATAAATAACATCTTAAAAAAAAAAAAAGTGATTCAATCTTCAATCAGATCAGTTTATCACACACAATTCTGTATATGAAATAGCCTAAAACAAACTTTAAAATGGTACAAAATAAAGATTTAATATTAACATATGTGAGAATGTAAATTAATTTAAATTTCTTAGAAGTTTAGAGCAAAGATACCTATATTTCCTTCTTTGCAAACCAACAGAAATATGAAGTAAACTGAAAAACATATCTACACCCCAGGGTTACACTGATTATATAAATATTAGTACTGAAAGGCTGTGACTCAAATTCTCTAGGAAAAAAAGCCAATCAAAAAGGCCCTTCCAGGGATATAAAATTAACATTGCTACCTTTTGACCTGTGAACTAGAATATTCTTAAAGCACAAAGGACCTGGGAATGCACCTAGATTTAGAGAATTAAATTTGAGTTAACCACTGAGAACTACACAAAAGGCTCAGAGATGAAGGATGGTGCCAAGTCCAATTATTTTTCAAGTAAAAGAAAGGCTTTGGAAAGATGAGCCAAGTAAATGCAGGGAACGGAAGTGTTGGTAGAAGATAGAGATATGGAAGGCGTGAGCTTCTGAGATAACCTGAGGTGGTGAGCTCTCTTCTAGGATACTTAAGTCTTCAAACACAGCCCCTGTTACAACTTCGCCCTCTTGTGGATGTAAGTGCTCACAGTCTGGAGTATTTAAGTTAACTTTTTCATACCTTAACTTCTTTTGTTCTGAAAGCTATTTCTTTGAACCTTAAATCTCTGAAAACTATTAATTTCTCCATTTTCTATGTACCCTCCTCCTGATAATGAAGTTTATCTTCCACTAATATCCCCTAAAATGTTCCCTTTCCTTTGTTCAATACATTTTTACAGAATTAAAATACTATAAGGAACTATTAAAATTAGACTAAAATCATTTGAAAAAATGACTTAGTACATGGAAAGCAGTCTATCTGAAGATCATATTTAAAATATTCAAAAGTTGCAAGAGGAAAGGAAAAACTGAAGCAATACTATTCTAACTAGCAAACGTCTTTTGTTTCTTAATAAAAGAAAATGCAGCCCTGGCTGGTGGCTCAGTGGATAAGGCACCAGCCTGTGAACCCAAAGGTCACTGGTTCGATTCCCAGCCCGGGCACATAACCAGGTTGCAAGCCAGGTCTCTAGCTAGGTCCGTAGCTGGAGGCAGGTGAAAGGCAGCCATGCATTGATGTTTCCCTCTCTGCCTCTCACCATAATAATTCACCATTATTATTATTGAAAATAATAAATAAAATCTTAAAAAAAGAAAAAAATGCAGATAATAAACTATCGCATTAGTCAATTTACTCTACCCAACTGATAGACTCAGGCTACAGAGTAATTGACAGTAAGTTTTCATCTCTTACAAGATGGTTGAAACGGTAGTAACATATACAAAAAGAGATGCACTATTTTTTGATAATCAATGTTTAAGAACTCCATATTTGATACACTATCTCTTTTTATTTTTTACTTTTAGGTAGAGGGGAAACGAGGGAAAGAAATACCAGTGTGTGATAGATACATGGATCTGTTGCTTACTCTGGGAGAGCCCAGCTGACACGCTGCAAGGACTCTTACGCAGTTCTGTGGAGTGGCCCACATGGAAAGGCACTAAGGACTCCGATGAACAACCAACACCAACTTGACAGCTATAGGAGTGAGTCATCTTGAAAGTAATTCCTCTGGCCCCAGTCAAGACTTCTGCTTTCCAGCCAGGATAGAGGCATAGGTAGACATACTGTGTCTCCCTCCACAACTAAACAAGAATGCAACTACTTCAAAATTGGAGACAACCAGAAAGTCCAGAAAATAAAGCTGCACAGAAGTCCAACAAACAAAAGATATAAAGGAGAAATATTCATCCAGACAGGTAGGAAGGGCACAGCCAGGACAGAGAGGACATGGCTTGGTGGCACGGCAACTATAGCAGGACAGTAGCTTTGGCTGCCAGTGGAAAGCGCAGTCACACATTAAAAATATGGACACCTTGGGAGCGCTCCTGGCACCAGACCAGACTGCATGGCTCATGGTTCCAGTGCCAGGGGAAAATAAAGCCACATTGCTTCTGACTGTGAAAACCAATGGGGGTTGGGGTGGTAGAAGCAACTGCTGGTCTCTTAGCAGTGTCTGTTTGTTTAGAGGCCCCCACAGTCCTAGACAGTCTGTACCCTGGCTGGGAACCACAGCCAGGGCAACATCTAGAGAGGTGTCAACCCCATATATATGGAAAGTGGGAGAACTGCATGGAAAAGGGACAAGTGCTAAGCAAGCTGCACTGTTCCCTCTCAAGACTCCTCCCCCACATACAGCAGCAAAGCGTGGTGAAATGAGTCCCCGGGACTGATGAATACCTAAGGCTCCACCCCTTACAATGTAGCATGTGTGACAGCTCTACCTACGACAGAGGCAAACACAGGAGCCTGTCAAATTGAGGAGACAGAGAAGGGTCCAGTGAAAGAACTAAAAGATGAGGAGATAGCCAACCTAATAGTTGCAGAGTTCAAAACACTGGTGTTAAAGATGCTCACAGACTTGATAGATATGCTTCAGTATGGCAAATGCTGATGGGAAGGAGTGAAGGCTAGGCTAAGCGAAACAAAGGAAAATCCACATGAAACCAATGGTGAAAAGAAGGAAACCAGGGTTCAAATCAATGATTTGGAACATAAGGAAGAAATAAAATCAACCAGTACAGAATGAGAAACAAGAATTGAAAAAAACAAGGAGAGGCTTAGGAGCCTCTGGGATGACTTTAAATGTGCCAACGTCTGAATCACAGGGGTGCCAGAATAAAGGAAGAGCAAGAAATTGAAAACTTGTGTGAAAAAATAATGAAGGAAAACTCCCTAAATTTGGTAAAGGAAATACACATGTAAGTCCAGGAAGCACAGAGAGTCCCAAACAAGCTAGACGCAAAGAGGACTACACAAAGACACATCATAATTAAAATGCCAAAGATTGAAAATAGAGAATCTTAAAAGCAAGAAAAGAGTTACCTACAAAGGGGTTCCTATAAGACTGTCAGCTGATTTCTCAAAAGAAACTGCAGGCAAGAAGTATTCAAAATGATGAAAAGCAAGGACCTACAACCTAGATTACTCTATCCAACAAAGCTATCATTTAAAGTGGAAGGGTAGATAAAGTGCTTCCGAGACAAAGTAAAGCTAAATCACCAAGCCCTTATAGTATTAAATGTGAAAGAAACTTATTTAACAAAAAAGAAAGTCAAAACTATGAACAGTAAAATGACAACAAACTCACAGCTATCAACAACAGAATCTAAAAAAAAAAAACCACCAACTAAACAAAAAAACAACTACTAAGCAAACAACCAGAACAGGCTCAGAATCATAGGTATGGCGATCGCTGGGAGGATTATCAGCTAGGAAGGGGAAGGGGGAAAAACAGGGAAATGGAGCAGGGATTAGGAAACATAACTGATGGGTATAGGATAGATAGGGAGAAGTTAAAAAAAAAAGGATGAAATTAGGGAATTTATATGCATGACCCCTGGACATGAACTAAGGTGGATGGTATTATGGGAAAGAAGGGGGGGTCCTGGGTGGAGGGAAGCAAAGGGAAAAGAAATTGGAACAACTGTTAACAGCATAATCAATAAAATATACTTTAAAAAAAAAAAAAAAAAGACTTCTGATGCCTACACCTCTAACATCTTGTCTTCAACCCCATGAGAGATCCTGAGCCAGAGCCACTCGGCTAAACCACCACCACATTCCTGACTGGCAGAAACTGTGAGAGATAATAAATGTTGATTATTTTTAAAAAGAAAAAAACAAACAAACAACTAATATAAGAAGAAATAGAAAACTCAAATAGACTATAACCATAAAACACTTGAAATGTTTTTTAAAAACCCTACTGTCCACTACCCCCTGGGGAAAGTCACACTCCCCAGCAGTGTTACTATCCAACTGTATCAAGTTTTTAAGGAACAGGTAATACCCATCTTTTACAAGTGGCTCTATTGTACAAAATAATAAAAAACAACAACTGTCATTTTAAACTATAACCAGAATGGCCACTGAACATGAACAGTACAAGAATTATTACAGGCAAATTTCACTTATGAGTATAAACATAAAAATTCCAAGTAAAATAGTTGCTAATCTATTTTTAAAACACACACACACACATCCCTTGGAGGTCACTATTAGTAATTACAGTGTAAAAAGTTAAGCATGTCTCCTGCTTTTCTAACAGAAAATGCAATTGGAGTAACCAAAGAATCTATTTACTGAGGGAAAGCTCCCCTTTATAGGTTAATGAGAAATTCCATGCATAGAATGCCATCTATGCAAATAAAACACATACAAACTTAGATATATAAAACCCTGAAAAATGTAAACACATGTAGGACAGATAAAAAACATGTTACAAATGCAAAAGTGCTTAATGCCAGACTGGGAAGAAGAATGAAATTGGAGGTGGGGTGTAAAAGAAAAACAGACAAATACACACAACTAAAGAACAATCTTTCAAGAACTGATGATGGAGGTGGGCCATAAATTAAGAACTACGAGCAAGTGAATTAATTCAGTGAAACTGATGTCCTAAAAAAGAACAGAAAAGGAAAAAACCAATGGCTCAGAAAAAATTCTTTTTCAAAGACTATACAATTAACAAGGAACTTGGTGTTTTTTAAACAAGACAACAGTGTTCTGATTCATTTACTTTTAAAGTTGCAATTATTAAATAAAGGTATATACATTAACATATTCCAATCTTCACAATCTACCAGTAAGGAAAAGGCAACTAAACTGAAAGAAATAACAATGAAGCAGATCTGAGAGCAATCAGCTTTTCATCTTCACACCTTTGAGATATATCAGCTCTAATGACAGTTTTGTGGTAGTTTCACAACAGGTATACAGCAGTTGCTATCCCTGGTGTTTGTTCCCTGAATTAAATGAAATTAGCCCACAAGCTAACCCAGAAATTTTAGGTACATAAAAGACAACAGCCACATAAAACTAAAATACTAGGTAGAAGCACTAAGAGCAAAATTATTTTAAACAAGCATTTAATGCTTTCTGATATGTAACTAGATTGTCCTCAGTATCTCTAAGGTTGCAGCTTTTTGGTCCAGCACTGCTATCAAAATGAGTCTAGAAAAAGAATGAGACTAAGTCAGATCACTGCCAAAATAATGTACCAATATTATTTCCCTTATTAGCATTGAGAGCAGAAGGCTGTAAGCTTCTCCTTCCACTCCTGTATCTTTAAATACTAATTGATTACACCTTTGTCTAACCTACAGAAAGGAATATAGGTAGCGTTATAAATTAGGAAATCACAGTCATCTGTGAGCTTAATAACATATAGCACAGACATGTTCAACAAACGTTTGTTGAAATAAATTACTGATTTTAAAAAAGTCAACTGTTGGTTTGTATATGTTAATAAACATAATTAACCCTGCAGCTCTTTTGAACAACCAACCACATATTAGCACATCTGAAAAAGATAATTCCAAGTAAATTATAAAATAAGTAATTTTTAAAATACATGAATAAGAAAAATATGCAAAATACACTGCTAACTCACTCATCTCAAGTACATCTGAGCTGAATAAAATATCTGTCTCTTATAAATGGATATATTCTTATCCTTACCAATGGGGGATTCTGGAGTTAGACCCATGCTTTGAAGTAATGCTTCAGCTTCTCTTCTCTTTTTTTCAAGATCTGATTCTTCTTGCACAAGTGCAACTGCTTCTTTCTTCTGATCAGTCTATATTTTTTAATTTAAAAACTCAAGTTTACACATGATATACAACATTTCTGTATACAAAAAAATGTACTCTGAATACACATTATATTCATTAAATGAAAATCATTCTTAATAGAGTTCTAGTAAGTAATCTCCAAATGATATGTACTAAATTGATGCATTTTTTAAAAGATTTTATTTATTATTTCCAGAGAGGGGAAGGGAAAGAGGCAGAGAAGGAGAGAGACATCAATACATGGTTGCCTCTCACCTGCCTGCAACTACAGATCTGGCTGGAGACCTGGCTTGCAACCTGGTTATGTGCCCTGGCTGGGAATCGAACCAGTGACCTTTGGGTTCACAGGCTGGTGCGTTATCCACTGAGCCACTAGCCAGGGCCCTGATCCATTTTTATATGTAATCAAAGAGCTTCCACAAAAATTTTTCTAACAGGTAAATGCTAAAAGTACAGTCAATTTCTAATTTTCTATAGCATTAAACCGCTATCCATAGTTAGGAACAGTGAAAATCCCCGCAGTGGCACAAAAGTTTAGATATAAGTATCACAACACCATGGTAAAAAAATAAAATTATTACTTTAAAAAAAAACTTACTTATTTATATCTAGAGAGAGGGCAAGTGAGGAAGAAAGGGAGAAAAACATGGATGTGCCAGAGAAACATTGATTGGTTGCCTCTCATGCACTCCCAACCAGAGACCTAGTCCAGAACCCAGGCATGTCCCCTGATAGGGAATTAAAGGACACCCAACCCATTGAGCCACACCAGTCAGGGCAAGATGGAATTATTTAAAAGGTAACAAATTTTTAACTAAATGGCTAATTTGTTTTGTTGAAAAAAGTATGAGTACCTCAAACTTCTGCATGAAGTTTTCATTGTATTTATGTAACTTTATGTAAGGATGCTTGTAAAAAATGAATCTGGAGAAAAGCTTTAAAAAAAATTTTAAGCTATAGGTACTATTTTTATGATAAAAAATGTGGTTAATTTGGAAAATTCACTTTTGCATAGTTCAAAACATTTTTAATTAAATTCTTGCCAATTTTTATTTTAGAGATTTATAGTTTTACCAAAATCTTCCATTTAAAACTAGGTAAGTCTCAATACTATCAGTTCATCCAACATCTCAGGTGAAATTTAAGCCTTCAAGAGAGAAGCTCTATATATACAGTAGTGCCCCCTTATCTGCTGTTTCACTTTCCATGGTTTCAAGTTAACTCTTGTTAATGTTGGTCTAAAAATATTAAATGGAAAATTCTAGAAATGAATAATTTATAAGTTTTAAGTTGCATGTCATTCTGAGTAGCATGACGAAATCTTGCTCTGTCACACTCTGTCCAAGCTGGGAGGTCAATCATCTCTTTATCTAGGATATATGCTAACCACCTGTAAGTCACTTAGCAACCATTTTAGTTATCAGATTGACTATCATAGTACGGAAATGCCTGTGTTCAAGAAACCCTTATTTTATTTAATCATGTCCCAGAGTGCAAGAATAGTGATGCTGGCAATTCAGATGTGCCAAAGAGAAACCATAAAGTGCATCCTTTAAGTGAAAAGGTAAAAGTTCTTGACTTAATAAAGAAAAAGAATTATATGCTGAGGTTATTAAGCTTTACAGTAAGAATGAATATTCTATCCATGAAATTGTAAAGAAAGAAAAACAAAATCTGTGCTAGTTTGCTGGGAGAACACATTCACGAAACTTTTATTATAGTATATTGTTATAATTCATATGCTGTATAACACTTCGATCAACAATGGACCGGATAAACAATGGACTGGATAAACAACGGTGGTCTCAAGATTATAATGAAGCTGAAAAATTCCTATCTCCTAGTGATGTCATAGTGTAATGCATTAAGCATGTGTTTGTGGTGATGCTGGTATAAATAAACCTACTGTGCTATCAATTTTATTTTTAAAATAGTATACATAATTATGTATAGCACATAATACTTGATAATAAATGACTATGGTACTGGTTTATGTATTTACTATACTATACTTATTATTTTAGAGTATGCTATTTCTACTTAAAAAAAATAAGTTTACTATAACAACAATAAAATTAAATTAAAAAAAAAGAGAGACATCAACTTAATAAATAAATAAATAAATAAATAAGTTTACTCCCAGCCAGGGCACATAATCAGGTTATAAGCCAGGTCTCCGACCTGGTCCGCAGCTGGAGGCAGGTGAAAGGCAACCATACATTGATGTCTCTCTGCCTCTCTGCCTCTCTCCCTTCCCTTCTCTCTGGAGATAATAAATAAAATCTTTAAAAATAAATAAATTAAGTTTACTATAAGACAGCACCTCATACATCTCTTGTTTACATGTATGTACCATGTTGATTTAATGTCATGCTGTTTTATACAGTAACATGCTGTACAGGCTAGGAGCAATAGGCTATACCATATAGTTGAGGTGGGTAGAAGCTCTACCATCTAGGTTTGTGTAAGTACTTACATTCTAGTCCCACAAGGATGAAATTGCCTATGACCAATTTCTCAGGACATATTGAGGTCATAAAGTGGTGCCTGATTGTATTAGTTATTACTGTTACTATGCCTAATTTATCAATTAAACTTTATCATAGGTACATACCTATGTCTTGAAAGTATCGGCCATGCAAACTGTTTTAATTATACTGACATTGGCTCAATACTTTTGGGACAGACCTTGTAGGTCTAGGGAAAAACAGTTATTTATAGGGTTCAGTACTATCTGGTGTTTCAGGTATCCACTGCAGGGTCTTGACCCTATGCCTTGCAGATAAGGAAAGACTGCTTGTATACCTCAAATGCCTATTTTGACAAGGTAACTACTACTCACACAATTGTCTGCAGTGAATTTTGTTTGTCATAATATTCTATAGCATTTTAACTTTAAAAACACATCAGATAATTTCATCAAAATAGCCAAACAGTCTATATTATCAAGATGACACTTTATATAACAACCTATTAGTAGACTCATTGTTTAAAATGATCTCTTGTAATGTTTTATAACTTTAGATAAATAAATCATGTAATAGATATCTATTAAGAGTCCAATTATGGCCATCCTTAGAAAACAAAAACCAAATTTGCTCTCAGCATCGAAGGACTTAAAGCTATAGACACTATAGCTATTTTGTAACTATTTTGTAACTGTTCTGCTGGTCCAATTCATTAGCTTTAAAACAAATAACTAGCCCTGGCTGGTAGCACAGTGGATAAGACACCGGCCTGTGAACCCAAAGGTCGCAGGTTGGATTCCCCAGCCAGGGCACATAACCAGGTTACAAACCAGGTCTCCAGTCAGGTCTGTGGCTGGAGGCAGGTGAAAAGCAACCACACATTGATGTCTCTCTCCCTCTCTGCCTCTCTCCCTTCCCCTCTTTCTAAAATATAATGAAATAAAATCTTAAAAAAATAAAAATAATAAAAGAAATAACTAACTTAAAGCTCCAACCCTCTTATAATGTATCACAGAAAGGTTTAGAATACATTAGAAAAATTCAATTACAGGCATTAACAGCATTATCGCAATGCCACATACAAATTATATCTTTCATTTTTCTACTACTAATTTTTATTATTTTCCCTAAGAGATTCTTAGAAGTCTTGGCTATCGTTTAGGCTATCACATTAGTAAAACTTGGTATTATGTCACTTAGAATAAATTTTCTTACACTAGCCATTAAAAATTTGTGATGAAAGCATACAAACTTATCTAAAGAGCTTCCATAGGGTTAAATGTACATTTCAATAGAGAAGCAAGTAAATTAGGCTTAATGTAGATTTGCCATGATTAAAAGGGAATGCCAAAAATCAAAAGATGTAAGTACCTGGTCCACCTTTAGGGTACTAGTAAACCCATTACTTAGTAAAAATATTTCAATGACTAATTTATGATAAAGGAGGTAAAAAAAACAAACAAAAAAAATACCCTAATCACTTAAGTAATTTCTTTGCCATTAATACTCTCCTGACAGATTATTAGCAATTCAAACTAGTAAATCTGAAATCCAAACTATGTTATGATGTACTATATGAGGTCTGTCCCAAAAGTATCAAAAATAATTATTTGATATAATTAAAACAATTTGTATGGCAGATACTTTTGGGTCAGACTTTGTACATGCCATGTTTTATGAGCAGATGCTCTTTACTTTATATAATAAACATCTTTCTAGAAACCTACTGGGATGACCAAAAAGTCTGTTACTTTTTTTCAGTATGATGGTTCCAGTAAGTGCTTACTTGTCTTTAAGTTCATTTGAAACAGTTTTGTTAGATTGTATATGACAGCTGTCATATCAGCTTGCATTTTAAAAAAACTTACCAATAATTGGTGAATTTTACCCCTGGCTGTTTGGTGTGTCTTAGAGAATTGAGCACCAGCCTGTGAACCAAAGGGTCGCCAATTCGATACCCAGTCAGGGCACATACCTGGGTTGCAAGCCAGGTCTCCAGTCAGGTCCCCAGATAGAGACACATGAAAAGCAACCATACAGTGATGTTTCTCTCCCTTTCTTCCTCCCTCCCTTCCTCTTTCTCTAAAAAATAATAAAATAAAACCTTAAAAATAAAATTGGTGGGACAGAGGGGAGCAAAAAGGGAATGGATGTAATACAACAATAAAATTTAAAAAAAAAAACAACAAAAAAATAAATAAAATAAAATAAACTTGGTGAATTTTTGTGCAGCCATTTTAATACTGAAGATGGAAAACATGCAATATTTTTGGTATTATTATGCTTTATTATTTCAAGAAAGGTAAAAATACAACAGAAATGCAAAAAATGACTTACGTAGTATACAGAGAAGGTGCCATGACTGATCAAAAGTATTAAAATGCTTTGTGAAGTTTCTTGTACTATTTTGGCTACATGATTCTTTCCTGTGGGCCTGTCTTATGTATTAGATGTTCAGCAACACCCCTGGCCTCTACTCACTAGAAGCTAATGGCAAGAGATAGACAACATACCCAAAATATTAAAATTATTAAAGTAATAGGTGAACCTGGCTGGTGTGGCTCAATGCAGTGGCACTGGCCTGCAAACCCAAAGATCACTGGTTCGATTCCCAGTCAGAGCACATAACCAGGTTGCAAGCCAGGTCTCCAGCCAGGTCTTTAGCTGGAGGCAGGTGAAAAGCAACCACACATTGATGCTTCTCTCCCTTTCTTCCTCCCTCCCTGCCCTTCTCTCTGAAGGTAATGAATAAAATCTTAAAATAAAAAAAAAAGTAACAGGTGAAAATGAAAAATGTGTCTTTTATTTTAAGGAAAAAATGTAACAGACTTTTTGGCCAACACAATAATTATATGTAAGTTGAACTTTTACAAATCAAGTCCTAGAAATGCATCAATTTACATGAAATTTATTTAGTAAAACAAAATTGTACTTTAATTGCTTAGTTTTGTCATTTTCGGTGCTACCTGGGGTTTCAGGTATCCATTGAGGGTCTTAGATTCTTATCCCTCATAGATAAGGAGAGATAACTAACTGTACACCTCAAATGCCTATATCATGAAACTGTCTACAATGCTTTTGTTAGTCATATCTGGTTTCTTTAAAGTTAAGATTCCCCTACAATGCTATATTTCACAGTAGTCACAACTGTTGGACCTTTTTTTTTTTTAAACTATTCTGAAAGTTTAACGTAAAGGTTAAGTAATTAAAATAAAATCCAACTACTTTATATTAAGTTTATTTTTTAAAATCAGACATACTTCCTTTTTTTTCCTTTCTTCTTCTTTTCTCTTCTTTTCCTCTCTGATCTGGGCCAACCGCTGCTTCTTACGTTCCAACTCTGCCTTTAATTCACTTTTGTCCGACATGTTTATGACCTTAAGAAATATACAAACATACAATTATCTTTACATTGGTAAAAGCAGCACTCTTTAAAAAAAAAAGTCTTCAAGAAAAGAAATGTCCCAAGAGGCCCTGTACTTCAATGCTGTTTAAAGAAAACATGTAAACTCTAATTTTAGAATGGAAGCATGTCAATTTTAAGACTTGAAAAGCATTACAAACAAATGTGTATAAGAAATATTCAGACTCGAATCTGAAAATGTAGGAAGGACTGAGAAGCAATCAGTAGTAAATGTATGTCATTACAGAGGTGACTGATATGTAAAAACAACAAAGCACCTTGTGAGTTGATGTGCATATAAAAATAAATGTATTAAGGAACTAAACTACAGGATGAACTAATGCAAAAAGCAGAAGGGAGGTACAAAAAAAAAAAAAGAAAGAAAGAAAGAAATACTCCGAGTTAAGCATGGTCGCTAGCACATAGCTCTTCCACGTTCACGTGCCCAAACTTAAAACTGTATCTCTGGCTCTTAAAACAAGAGGACATGGGTTGGCATTAAGAACCTTAACTTAGGCTCTACAATATAGATCAAATCTATTACCAGGGTTTTGCATTTATTCCTAGAAACCTGATAAAACAATGTGCTGTCAGACACAAAATTGCTGTAGATTCTAAAAGTGCAATGCAATGGTCGTATTTTAATAAGCAAAGCACAAAAATAACCACTTACTATCAAATATACTTAGTTACAGTTAAATACATGTTCAAAGCTCCAAAACAAAGTCTGACCAGTTTAACCACCTACAGCTGACCCGCTCATCTTCACCAACGCCTGAGCCTCCATGGCTAACAACACACGTTCACTTTCTTAAAACGCGAAGGAAAAGCCTGTCCCTGGAATTCTGGGCTGCAGTCTCCGCCTCTGGGTACTTTCCGACACAAACTGTGAGGGAAGGCGCCGTCAAAGACCAGCAGTCAGGACTTTCATTTGCAAAATGGATGAAGTTGGAAAGGAGGCACTTCTCCCCGGGGGTCACCACCAAGAGGGCGCGGTTCGGGATGGCGCGTCCGGAGGAGGGGTCCGAGCGCGCTAGACAAGCCGCTGGGCTCTTCGCGCCACCTCAGGAAGGTCAAGAATGAAAGGGAGTGGACGGGTCTCCCCGGCCTTCCGGAGTCACCGCACCTGGGTCTCCCCGCCTCTCCTTCCCGGATCCGGCCCAAGCGGCACAGTCAGCAGGAACTCCCAAGCCGCCCTTTGAGTCCCGTTGCGAGAGAGCAGACAGCAGGGACTCGAAGGAAGGCCAGTCAACCCACCTGTCAGGTGGCGGGATGGGGAAGAATCCGCCCGCCAGCAACTTCCCGGTAACGTCCCTCTCCTTCACCCGCAAAACCGAGTTTGGCCGCCACTACCTTGGGCGATATCCGTGGCACACAAAGAGGGATGGGCGGTGGCTGCTACGGCAAGTGCTTGGGGACAAACTGCTTCATCAGAACGAGGTCGCTCTTAGAAAAAGAGGGTGGGGCCGTGCGGCGGGGAATTGTAGTCCCTCGGTGATTTACCTGTGTGAAGCAGAAGCCAAGAGATGAAACAAAGAAGCCAGTCGCCCAAGGGCCCGAGGTGCTGTCGCTCTGCCAAAAGCTGGAAGACTATTGGTAATATCCTCGACTGGATGAGCAACCACCGCCCCTGTACAAATAGACACCACCCGGGAAAACTACAAGCCCGGGTTCTGAGGGAAACTTGCTTGCGGCGAGCGCTGCATTCTGGGAGTTGTGGTTCATGGTAGTCGCAAGGTGTTCTGGGACATGTAGTGTTTCTTAGTTTTCGAGTCCCCCACTTTGAGGCCTTCTTTCTTCAAACCTCCCATTAGAAATTTTCAGCATTTCTGCTTAAAGTATTATGTTTGTTGATCAGTGCTCACAATGTTGTATGTTGTATCTGAAGATCTTTGACTTAATATTGGTGAAGTTTGTTTGTTTTAAAGTTGTCCTATTTTTTTTTTTTTTTAATTATTATTTTTAGATAGAGGGGAAGGGAGAGAGACAGAGAGGGAGAGAAACATCAATGCATGGTTGCCTTTCACCTGCCTCCAACCACAGACCTGGCTGGAGACCTGACCTTACATAACCAGGGCAACCTGGTTATGTGCCCTTGCTGGGAATTGAACCAGCGACTCTTGGGTTCACAGGCCAGTGCCCTATCCACTGTGTCACCAGCCAGGGATATTGGCAAAGTTTTTAAAAAGGTTTTTCAGTGGTAAATCTATACATTGCACTGAGCGTTTTTGTGTAGAACACTTTTTAGGGTATATGAAGGAAGACCGAAGAAAACCCTGGAATTTATTAAAAATTGTGTAGCCCTGGTTGGTACGGCTCAGTGAATTGAGTGCCAGCCTGTGAACTAAAAGGGTTGCTGGTTCAATTACCAGTCTCCAGCTGGGGGCATAGAGAAGCAACCACACACTGACGTGGAAAAAAAAAAAGTGTATTTATCCTTACATGTTTAAACTTCAGTTACTTTCAAAGTACACTCCATTGGATGCAATGCAGCTATCAAGACTTTTTCCTACTGTTCAATTGACTTCAGCTTCTCTAAGGACTTCCGTGTGGTTGAGTATGACCAAAGAAAGGCCTAGGCAAGGATATCAGAAGGCAGGTGGAAAGGGAAACTGGGCATCTCTTCCCCATTCCTTCTCTCCTTCGATGACACCATATATGTCCAGCAGTAAGTTTATCCCTCCATGTGTATAGCTCCTGCCAGGTGGCCCCTCCTCCACGTCTCTGCCTTTCACTGGGCCCTACAAACTTTATTTTCTCCCTTTGTCTCTTGAGCACCTCTGTGGCTAATCTTTAAATGCATTGTTAACCTTGATTTGCACCCTTACCTCTGCTAGTCCTCCTACAATTGATCGTTCTTTACAGTATCTTCATTTGAACTATTTGGGTGAATTCTGTTTCCTGCTGAGACCGTTATTGTTACAGCTTGGATAGAAGGATGGAAGGATGGGAGATGAAGAGAAGAGGCTAGAAGCAGGGAATGTAGTTAAAAGGCTTTCGGATGGAGCCAAATATTGCACATGCATGAGCAATGCATTAGCAGTGGGAATTAAGAAAAAATAGATAAACTGGACAAGTGTTAAGATTGTATAAGACTTTTATAGAAATAAAGTAAGTTAAGTACTCCAAGTAACCTTTTGAAAACACCTAAAAATACTAAATAAAAATGCAGGATAAAATACTTAAATACTTTTCTTCTTGCCTCAATGAACTAGAAAGTAAAGAATAGTTAAGACAAAAGATCATGGGAACCTAGAGGACATTTGTCTAACCTGATAAATTAGCATAACCTTATATGGGTCAAATCACAAGAGATAGAGCCCAAGGCCTACTCTAGCCTAGAATTTTAAAAAGGAAACCTCCCAGTAAATCCTTGCTGTAAGAAACCTATCTCTACTCCTGGAAAATTACCTCACAACTTTGGCACTGAGTAGGATGGGAATGAAGTGGCCAATATGAAAATGTTCAATCACAAATGGACCTTCACATTGATTTTTCAGCCTGAAATTTCAGTACCTGGATGGTTTATTGATATGTGAACTGAAATTTGATTTTAAGTTTTCCTGGACTTGTCATATACTCAGGTGCCTGGGAGAAGCAATCTTTTTACAGGAACCCAAACTTATTTCAGGCTTTGTGAAATTTTACATAAATGTCAAGAAATATGAGCTCAAAAATCACAAAACACACAAAGAAAGAAGGCACAAAAAGCAAGAGCCAACCAACCAAAACAGCAGATAGCAAAATAAGATCCATAGAGACTTCAGATAAAGGGATTATTAGACACAAAATATAAAATAAATATGGTTAACATGCTTAAAAATAAAAGAAGTAGCCCTGGCTGGTAGCACAGTGGATAAGGCGCCGGCCTGCGAACCCAAAGGTCACAGGTTCGATTGCCCAGCCAGGGCACATAAGCAGGTTGCAAACCAGGTCTCCAGTCAGGTCTGTGGCTGGAGGCAGGTGAAAGGCAACCATACATTGATATCTCTCTCCCTCTCTGCCTCTCTCCCTTCCCCTCTTTCTAAAAATAATGAAATAAAATATTAACTAAATAAATAAATAATAAAATAAAAGAAGTAACAGAAAACTGACTAAAATAGCAGATTGTGAAAAGAATCACCTAGAACTTATAGAAATTAATGATAGTGTAAAAAATTTAAAAAACTCAATAGGTGGATTTAACATAGCTAAAGAGAGCAGTATATAGTACTTCCATTAGACCCAGCCTTAGGTTCTGTACTTTGGGGTCCGCTCTGGCCTTCATCCAACCACAATGAATCTGCATGGCTAAGGATATGGCCGTCCACATGGAGTCTATATGCTCCCTTCCAGACCATACTCTTGGCTCCTCGGACCCAAAATTTGTCAGCTCAAATGGTCCCAAGTCTGCTTCTAGTTCCTTATGCAAACCTCTTCCCCATGTCTTTCCTCTTGAGGGTACTGTGTTCTCAGGGTATAGCCAAGAAATGGCTTTGGGGAGATTATGGATGAAATTTAGATTTGCAGGTTGGTTGTATAAATGTGTACTCTTGGTGTTCCTTACAATGTGATATGGAGATCAGAATAGAAAGAGAAGAGTTTGGGGTTTGCAGTTAGGAGTCAATGTCTGTGTGCCACTGTAATCCAGGCCAGAGCTTTAGGTATCCAAGAATTTTCCATTCAAACCTGGGCTTGATCAAGATAAGACGGTGGACTACATCTTTGCTAGCTTGATTTCTAATTTCAAATATATCTGTATAGCATGTGACCTTACATTTGTACTCTTTCAGAGTGCTAGAAATATTAGGGGCAGGTTAAATGAGAAAACTTATTAAAAGATAACACCAAAGAAATTATTTCTGATGGAGTATGGAGACAAAAATATAATACATAAGAGATTTAGAAACATGGAGGGTAGGAGGAGAAGGTCTAACAAGCATCAAATAAAATTCTAGAAGAAAAGGGAAGAGAAAATAGGGCAGAGGCAATACCTGAAAAGACAATGGGTGAAAATCACCAATCCACGGATTCAAGAATTTTAGTTAGTTATTAACAGGATAAATGAAATTAGAACTTGACACAGCAGAATGAAACTGTAAATTTAAAAAATAATAATACAGCAACAACGAAGAAAAACACTGTAAATAAGCCAAATGTCCACCAATTAGTGAATGAATAAATTGTAATATATCCATACAATGGAATAGTACTCATTGATATACAGCAGTGTGACTGAATCTTAAAAAGATTATGCTAAGTGAAAAAAGCCAAACATAAATGACTATATACCATATATAATTGCATTTCTATGAAATCCTAGACAAAGAAAAATTATAGTGACAAAAGGCAAACCAGTGGCTTGCGAGGGTTGGGATGAAGACAGTGACTGCCAACAGGCATAAAGGAACTTTCTGGAGCAATGGAGTGTTTTGAGTACCTTTGCTTTGTAATTAACTTTTGAAATCAATAAGTGTGAGACCACTTCTATTGTTCCTTTTCAAGATGTTTTGGCTATTTGGAGTCTCTTAAAATTCCACATGAATATTAGGCTGGATTCTATTTCTGCAGAAAAAGGCTGTTGGGATTTTGGTTGGAATAGTTTTGAATTGGAAGATCACTTTGGGGAATATTGCACCTTAGCAATATTAGGTCTTTTAATCTATGATCACAGTATATCTTTCCCTCCCTCTCCCTCAAATCAATTTTAAAAGATTCATATACAAAATTCTGTTGTTTTTTTTTTTTAAATACACTAGCAAAGACCAACCCCAAAAGGATATTAAGAAAGCATTTATAATAACATCAAAAAGAATAAAATATTAGGTAAAGTTGAGTCAAGGAGAGCAAGACTTATACAGTGAAAACTGGGGGAAAATGCTAAAAAGGAGGTCTACTGAAAGAAATTAAAGACATTGATTTGCTGCTTTTACTTAGGTATGCATTCACTGGTTGCTTCTTGTGTGTGCCCTGACTGAGGATCAAACCTGCAACCTTGGCATATCAGGACAATGCTCTAGCCAACTAAGCTACCTGGTCAGGACCTGTCTTAATTTTGTACCTGGCACCTTTGCTGGATTCATTTGTTTGTTCTAGCAGCTTTTTTAGTTAGATTATTTAGGATTTTCTGTATATAATATAATGAATTGAATAGAGATAGTTTTACTTCTTTTTCTCTAATTTGAAAACCTTTGTATCCTTTTCTTGCCTAAGTTTCTCTAGTTAGACCTCTAGTACAATGCTGAATAAAAGTGATGAAAGAAAGCACACTTGCCTTGTTCCTGATCAGTCTTAAAACTACTTTTTTTAAAAAAGGTCAGAGTATCTTGTCCCTTCATTGGCAACCTCTCTTAGATCATAGGCAACCCCTCTTCTATTATTTGACCCTACTTACACAGGAAATATTGTCAGCTCTGGGCTCCAAGGAATGAAGACTGATGTTTTTAGGCAGGGAGTTGAAAGCGGTGTAGGAAAAATCTAGATATTGGCTGGAATTTCCATATACTTAATAGGGAATAAAGTATATGTGAAACCCTTGAACTAGTTTCTGTCTCTTAGTGTCCTGAAATTTCCATCTCATTGTAGTAAAGAATTACTGGCTAAGCAGGGATGCATAGCTGTTTTTCAAATACTAAAATTTGATTAAGTAAATAAAGGTACAGCCATAGAATGCAGTGCCATTAAAATTAGTATAATTCTCTATGTGCTAATGGCAAATGACCTCCAATATAATTTACAATTCAAAAAAAAATAAGGTATAGACTAATTTACGTTGAATGATTCCATTTGAGCTAAAAAAGAAAGAAAGAAAGAAAGAAAGAAAAAGATACATATGTATACTATTTTTGCAAGGTCACACAAGAGGTAATAATGAATGTCTCTATAGAAGAGGGTTAGATATCTTAAGATCTAGCGTGAAAGGAAGACTTTCTCCTGTGGTCTGCATAAATTAAAAATACAAAACATAACAAACAAACAAAAAAGCAAAAAAAAAACAAACAAACAAAAAAACCAAAACAACCCTGGCTGGTGTGGCTTGGTGGATAGGTGCGGGCCTATGAACCTAAAGGTCACTGGTTCAATTCCCAGTCAGAGCACATAACCAGATTGCAAGCCAGGTCTCCAGCCAGGTCCTTAGCCGGAGGCAAGTGAAAGGCAACCGTACATTCTCTCCCTTTCTTCCTCCCTCCTGTCTTTCTCTCTGAAGATAATGAATAAAATCTTTAAAAAACAGAAGACATGGGGGGGGGAAGGTGGGGGCAGAGGGGAGCAAAAAGGGGATGGATGTAATACAACAACAATAAAATTTAAAAAAAAACAACCCACACTTTTGTTTCATTTCATTTTTAACACTTAAAAATAAAACCATTATCAGCATTGATTAGAAAGACTATAATGGTTGAAGAAAGGTCAGTATTCCAGCTATTAGTTCAAAACACTATGTCATTTCTACTACTTAAATTGGCAGAATTGAGGAGAAGTTATAGTGAGCTTGAGTGCTGAAAGGGTTTTTTGTTTTAGGTGGGCGGGGGGAATGGAGGGGGAATTTGCATTTTAAATCTTCACAGAATGGTTTGTAAGAGAGGCTAGAAATAGGTAAAATTTGCATTGATGAACAAATTCATATCTAGAATTACACTTGAACTCAATTATGCCAACTTACGAGAAATTTTTCGAACATATTGAACATGTACTGGGATTTCATTTACATGACATTTTAAAGCAGACGAAACTAATCTAATGAGAAGACTTGCTATTGAAGTACAAGGGAGTTGACTGGAGAGGGACAGGAGAAGTTGTCTGGGTGCTGGTAATGTTCCATATCTTGATATGGGCTGTGGTTACACGAATTGATATAGTCTTCAAACAATTCCGTGTATAATTGTACATTGTAAAATCACATACATTTTACAGATTTATATACATTGACAGATTAACCTGTGAAAAGTTCTCTTTAAGAAGAGTCTTCTTTACTATTTACATGTTTTAGTTAACTAAGAAGTCAAGGAAAAGCAACATGTTAAACTGTGGCACTTAAACAAAGAAGCAAACAACCAAACCATCAGAAAGATGCAGCACACACCCAAACTGGGAAAGGATGGAAAGTGAAAGGGTTCTATAACCCAGTGATCCAGGCATCTCAAAATATTGAAGAGGCTCCAGTGAGTCCTCCCAAGTACTCAACTCTAGCATTTGTAACTGTTGAAAACCTATGATATGCATCCTCACCATGCAAAGTTTACAGGACAATTTTATGTGGTAAAAAAAAGAAAGCTGGAGCTGCATTTGTGACGAAGTTTGCCGGTACTACACCTCTGTAAATGTCACTCATTTGGCTATAACTTTGAAAAATTAAGTGTACTAAAATTTAAGGTACACATTCCTGTGAATTTTTATCAGGCAAAGAGCATGTAGCCTAGCATCTTTTCATAAATAGTGCAGCTCTATTGATTTTTCCACATGTCAATCAGAGGTCATCTAAGATTTCACTTTGGTTGCCTAACTTCATGAGGTTTCCACCACCTCGCCTCTGTGGCCTTGAGATTGCTCATCTTTTGCATGTTACCATCTTTTTCCAAGTGGCTGGTATTTTTAATTTTTAAAAAATACCTCCATTTCACCTTCAGGAAATGTACTTGACTTTGTTAGGAACATTGGCACAACTGACTATTTCCTTCCAACTTGGCGAGCTATCTTAACTTTCCCATTTCTTCCCATGCCTAAGGGAAGAAGCTCCTTAAGAAACTACCTTCATTCAGGGGAATGTTCATAGGCTGAGCAGCAAACCTCTCCTCATAATTTAACAGCATTACTTTTCTATTATCCTTACTATTGTTCTAGTCTGTATTTTTTCCCTTTGGAGTGTTTGCTGCATTGTTAACTTAATATACCTTTTTTCCCCCATTATTTTCTCTACTTGTCTTGATGCACATATTTTCTCTCTTAGTGTCAAAATAAGGTGTTGGTAAATTATGAGTCCCTTCTGAGCTAAGGATACTTTTGTAATCTGGTAACCTTTGGCAGGAAGCACATATCCTAGTGAATGATGGAGCACTTAAGAGTGATTCACCACTGAGCATTACAGAAAATAGGCTGAGAGTTCAAAAATTCAAGGCAAGTTCCTTCTCCTCAGCATGGTGTATATACTGTGCTCTCACTTTTCTACCCCCTATTATGTGGTTAAGAGAGAGGAGATAATGACAGCTTCTTAAAGTTACCTGTAATGCACTCAAAACTCTGTTAGGTGTAATGGTTTTAAAAGGTAGAATGAAAACACAGCTAGGAGATCAACACAAAAGGAATCCTTCCCTGATAGAGACAACAAGGGATGTGCACCTCACGATGCACACACGCAACTCCCATTAACTTAATGAGAATTATGGGTGGCTCACTAAAGGGGTATATAATCCCCAAATGTGGTAGGGAAATATTCTTCTTCCCCCAGACTTTCTTGTATTGATTTAGCGTCTTGTGGTGGAATCAAATCTTACACCATTTTTCAAGAGTTAGTCTTGGGTATTCAATATGTTGTTTTTCAAATATTGGGGTAGAAAACAACAATTACTAATTGACAGAAATAGAAACAATCGCAAACCCAAATCAAACACAGAATAATTAATTTTTCAGGTTAGAAGCACTGACCTGTAATATTCCTCTTTGAATAAATATTTATTCAACATTTGACCTTACTAACTTTAGGCACATTTCAGGGCGGTTAAGACTTTCTACATTAACATGGGAATGAGCTTCTAATTATACAGAACTGTTGATTAACAACATACACAGATTTGTATAATGGGAAAAGAACTATGGTTTGCTCAGTGATCTTCCCAGCTATACTTGAATATAGAAATCTTGAGCTTTTAAAATGTTGCTGTCCTGGCTGGTGGCACAAGTAGATAAGGCACCGGTCTGCAAACCCAAAGGTCGCTGCTTCGATTCCCAGCCAGAGCACATAACAAGGTTGCAAGCCAGGTCTCCAGCCAGGTCCGTAGCTGGAGGCAGGTGAAAGGCAACCATACATTGATGTCTCTCTCCCTCTCTGCTTCTCTCCCTACCCTTCTTTCTAAAATAAAAAAAAAGAAAGAAAAGAAAAAGAAAAAAGAAAGAAAGAAAGAAAAAAAAGAGCCATAGCAACATTTTACCTTAAAAAAATAAATAAAATAAATAAATAAAATAAAATGTTGCTAAGTGTGGAAACACACACACACACAAAGGGAGGGACAAAAATATTTACATAATGTAACACCATCTCTTGAGCTTCTGGAAGTACTCCAGGCACCTCAAATTCAACATGTCCTAAACTCACCTGTCATATTTCCCAGCAAGCCTGCTTCTCCCTGGTTCCCATTCTCACTGAATGAAACCTTCATTTCTTCAGTCACCCAAGCCACAGTCCTGCAAAATTATTCTTTTTAAATTTCACATCTCCCACTATCACCATTGATTCCGTCTACTAGATATTTTCTGAAGGCAACAGAAAAACATCTATGGCTGCAGAAAGGCTGCAGCAAGTGTAACTCCAGCTCGCATTAGATTCAGGCAGACTGTCTTTAGGTGAGAAGTGTGGCAGCAGAAAATGAGAATCCAGCCACAGGGACTAATGGTGCTCAGGTTCAACCAAAATAGCCCAGGATGGAAGAACTAGTAGATTTGGGGGGAAATTAGGTAGTGGTGAGGGAAACCAGGGGTAGAGACCTAAGACTGGGCATACGTTCCTAGAATTGCAATGGCAGGCAGGGACCTGGTCATCCCTCTGTTCCCCAAGAGTCTGGTGCCGGAAGATAAAAGGTAAGAACTGGATCGTCATTGAGGGTGGCTTGAGGCCGAGTCACAAGCTGTGGATCCCATAGTCATAATTCTATGGCCTTGGATCCAAATTAACCTCGGAAGCTAGAATAGTAATGAAGGAGCAGGTGAAGTTAGGTGGTTCCAACTGTCAGCTTCTAGAACTTTGGGGCCAGAGAATCATCACAGCAGCTGTCACTAGGTGTGATCTGTAATTCTCACTTAAAGTCTCCACCATTTTACCTTACTGCCTAAGATACTTTCTTCTGAGTAATTCCACAATTTCAAAAGACTTGGCTGGCCTCAGGCGTATTCTAGATTATTAAGGTACCAGAGTAAAGACAATAAATCAGAGGGTGTGCAGGTCCCCATCTTGCTTGCCCACTCTGAGTAAGATTGGATCCCCAGCCCTAGGAACAGTCCCTAGCCCATGGTGGGCACTCAAGAAATAACCATTGAATCTGGATGAATTATAATGTAATTACAGTCATACTCATTATTTTGGACCTCACAGATTTATAATAGCTGAGAGGTCACAAACTGTAATCTTTCTTTTCACATTGTAACAAAATAAACAAGGAAAATTAGGATTAAGGCCCAATGTATTATTTTCAAGCAGCTCTGCAGTAAAACATTTAGATTAAAGTCGGTGAATGTACTACTACTTTTTGATGTTCACAGAACTCAATAGAAATCATAAAAAATACTAATACTCTAGGAAATAAATAGACAAAGACAGTTTACCATAGACAGTTAACAATTACCACTACAAATGGCTAAAATGGGTAAAAAATGTTTACTTTCTAGTAGTAAATATGTGCAAGCTTATATAAGGAAATATGTAATTATCAAGTTAAAAATATGTTAAACTCTTAGGCCTCAAAAGATAGAGGAACACACAATCCCAGCTGCTCTCACTAAGAATGTAAATTGTTAGTCTTTAGGAAAATACCTTTTGGTGCTGGAAAAAGTCTTTACATCATTAAACAGTTTGTTCAAAACCTGAGGGTCCAATTTGAAACTAATTTTAAGAAGAATATTTACCAAGCCCTGATTGGTATGGCTCAGTCAGTTGGGCATTATTCTATAAAGCAAAAGGTTGCCAGTTCAATTCCCAGGCAGGGCACAGGCCTAGGTTGTGGGTTTGGTCCCCAGTCAGGGCATGTATGAGAGGCAATAGATAGATGTTTCTCTCTCAAATCGATGTTTCTCTTTCTCTTTCTCTCTCTCTCTCTCTCTCTCTCTCTCTCTCTCTCTCTCTCTCTCTCTCTCTCTCTCTCAGATTTACTATGCTGTATCCTGGCTTAAAAATAATAATTGTGGGGCCCTGGCTGGTAGGACAGTGGATAAGGCGCCGGCCTGCGAACCCGGGGGTCACAGGTTCGGTTCCCCAGCCAGGGCACATGCCAGGTTGCAAACCGGGTCTCCAGTCAGGTCTGTGGCTGGAGGCAGGTGGAACGCAACCATGCATTGATGTCTCTCTCCCTCTCTGCTTCTCTCCCTTCCTCTCTTTCTAAAAATAATGAAATAAAATCTTTAAAAATAATAATAATAAGCCCTGGCTGGTAGCACAGTGGGTAAGGTGCCGGCCTGCGAACCCAAAGGTCACAGGTTCGATTCCCCAGCCAGGGCACATAACAAGGTTGCAAACCAGGTCTCCAGTCAGGTCTGTGGCTGGAGTCAGGTGAAAGGCAACCATACATTGATGTTTCTCTCCCTCTCTGCCTCTCTCCCTTCCCCTCTTTCTAGAAATAATTGAATAAAATCTTTAAAAAAAATTATTAAAAAAAAAAATAATAATAATTGTGAACTACTAGAGGCAATTTGGATATCCACCTATAAATGATGTGAATCAATTGTGGTAAGGCAATATGGTAGAAATGTTTGCTACTGCTAAAAAATTATTTTGGAAGATTTTGATGAAGTGAGGAAGTCCTGTGTTATAATGGCAAGTGAAAAAAAAATAAGAATATGAGTTTGTATGTGGACTATGAATTCAACTACCTGTAAACAATTACACAGAGAAAAATTTATAGGGAAATTCACCAAAATGTTAACAGTGAGTGCCGCTGAGTAGTGAGACAGCAGGACCTAGAAGAGAGGAGTTGGCAAAGAAGAATTAGGTGGTCCAGGGAGAAATGTCATCAAGTGAGTGGGGATATAAAACTCCTCAGGGATATCTAAACCTTCTCAGAAAACATGGTATCATCTATACAGCAGACAGGGACTATGATAATAAAGAATGTGGCATCTTTAGCAGCCTTTGGACAGTTAGGGCTAAGATAGGCCTGGCTTACTTGATGCTGAAACACTGTTTGCCAAATTGTGTTCCATAGAACCCCATAATTCTGTATATTTTAGAAGGTCTATAACCTTCAGATCTAAATTTCTTCAATGTGCACATTGTTGTTAAGACTGAAAGTGTCATCTATTAACCCTAGTTTCAAATGTTTGTGTTTATTATAAGTGTGCTCTTTGAATAACTTTATAATAAGTAAATGTTAAATGATATGAAGCTGAGCATATAAAAGAAACCCATGCTGATAAAATGCTGATATTATATATCTTGCATGCTTGGGTTTTAATGATAATTTTGTTAGAAAATGTCCTGCTATTTAAAAACAAAAGTCAAAACTGCTTCCTTTTGGTTCCCAAGGGTCCACAACTTGGAGATGCCCACTGGGCAAAAATCAT
The DNA here is from genome assembly GCA_004026585.1 of Noctilio leporinus. Classification (NCBI taxonomy): domain Eukaryota; kingdom Metazoa; phylum Chordata; class Mammalia; order Chiroptera; family Noctilionidae; genus Noctilio; species Noctilio leporinus. Next base: position 75,702 of record PVIW01006625.1, read on the forward strand.
GGCAGTTGAGTCAGGGAACACATTACAAATGCTAATTAGTCTGGGTTTTATCTAAATGGCAGTACAGAACATTAATGCATTTTTAAGCAGAGAGTTTATGTGTTCTAATCTATATTTAAAAATACATTTTTGGGAGCTTTATAGAAGATGGATGGGTGGGCAAACCAAGAACATAGATTAGGGAAACCAGTTAGTAATTTAAATATGTAAGCGAGAAGTGACGAGATAAAAGAAGATAAAGGGAGAGATGAGAGTAGATTTGAAAAATATTTATAGGATAGAATCAATAAGAGCCTAGCACGTGAGACACATGAGCGTTCTGAGCAGTATCATAATTTGGGTCAACATTTATTTGATGAATTTAGGAACAAAGTAATTTTCTATAATGACGATTTAAATATAAGAACAGAGGGGAGCAAAAAGGGGATGGATGTAATACAACAACAATAAAATTTTTAAAAATAAATAAATAAATAAATAAAATAAAAATAAATATAAAAACAACTGGAGGTAGAAACTTGTCCACTAATTTGCTTTCATTGAACCAATGCAGAGTCAGTAGTCAAAAAGAGATGACACACTCAAACTAGGATATTGAAGACACTTCCCAGCTGTGGGAGGGTTATGAAGGACCCACCTGTGGAGCTGCAGGAATCCAGCTGCAGAGCTCACCACTCCGGACGGACGCTGAAAAGATGCGAATGAGAATAACAGAATCCAGAGAGGAAAGAAGATCCTCCAGTGTGAGCTGCTTTGAGAGGGACAGTGGCCTTCTACCTAGGAACCCAGGCGGCTCAAGGTGACCTCACAGAGAAGCAAGTCTGGGAATAAGAACCCTGATGTCACGCTCACTTTGATCTCTATTTGGAGCTGCCTACTGGTCAAACCTCTGAGGAAGCCAGCGGGCACAGGAGACATTCATGCATCACAGCCTCCTGAGGCAGGAAGCAGGGTGGAGGAGGAGAGTGCTTCTGGAGGGGCAAGTGGAAAGTATTAGATGACATATTAAAGGGGTTTAAATTTGGATAATAAAGCACTTGTTTCTGGTAGACAACCTTGCATTACTAAGTTTTGGAACTCAGCTAACTGCTGGCTTCAGGTAAATAACAGCTCATCTCAGGGTAGGTACATGTCACAAAACACTCAATGGAGGTTAGAACAATGCCTGCAAGGAGTGCATGTGTGTGTGTATGCATTTGCATGTGCACATATGTATTTGTGTATTTATTTAGTTTGTTGTTACTAGTCAAGGATGATATTGTCTAGGAATGAGAACAATGTATTTTTAGCCACGTACACAAGAACTTAGATGTGTAAACTTGAGTTAATTGGCACCATATTTCTAATTAAGTCTAATGATAGTTATGATCCCTTATTGCGCAAGGGCTCAATGCTGGTCTTTATTTGGAAGTGATTAGATGAAGAGATGTGAAGGAGATAGAGCACTTTGAAATTCTTTAAAGGCATTGTATTTGATGGAAGTAGATCCATAACCCTCCCATAGTAGAACTATATGAGAGAGAGGGAGAAAGAAAGAGACAGGCAAGCAGAAAGACAGAGACAGAGATGAAGTCAGACAGATGGAGATAAAAAATCATGTTACCATTGGTAAAGCTGCTGGATAATGGGGCATGCTAATAATCACCTCTGAATTAGGCAGCCTTACCCACCCAACCACTGGCAGCCCTGAATAGCACCAGGTTGGGGGGGAAAGGGGTGAAGGCAGGGAGGGTGCTTCAATAAAACTCAGCAGAGAACAGAGAAGAATTCATGTGTTCTTTCCTTAGGCACACAGATACCAAAAGAAAGAAAGTGGAGAGGAAGAAGAAAGCCAAAATATACTCTTTTTTTTTTTCCCTCTTCCAGATTCACTAATCAGATAATTTGCTCTAATTCCTACAGAGAGGAGTAATAGAGGGATGGAAAAAGGCCAGGAGCAGTTCTCTAGAAAAGATCCCACCACAGGAAACATAAGGTGAGAGGAAAGGAGGGTCTTCTCCAACAGAAGCAAATATCATGGGTAATTGGATACTATCAGGGAATATAGAAAGAGAGAAAAAATTGGGACTTAGTTTGGGAAGTGTTTGACTCAAGGAGCCAGTGGTTATCAAGATGGGGTTGGGCAATAGGCAGTTGCATACATGGATCTGAAGTTCAAGAGCATGTTGGGCTGGAAATATAGATTTATGAGCCATATGCATATAGATGAATGATGGTTGAAGATGGATATGGATAGCAATGCCTTAGGCTTAATGTACATAAAAAGAGAAGAGAGCCCTATATGAAACCCGGGAGAATACCAGCTTTCATGGAACATGGAAGAAGGCAACTATAAAATGGTAATGGAGAAAGGTAGGTAGGAGAAAAGCCAAGAGAAAGTGTTATTATGTAAACTACGGATTTCAGAAGAAGGAAGCCACTACCGCTAAGCAACACTATTGAAAGTCCTGAGACAGTTTTAGACTATGCTATTTATATCTAATTTGGTCAAGATTACTTTAGTGAACTAGTTTTAAAAGGGACCCAATGACACATTGGAATGAGCTAATACAGATAAAGGTATTCAGGAGCTCTGAGTTTAATTCAAATCAATGGATTTTTACTATGTGCTTTTATAAGGTATGATGGTTGAGGGAGTAATAGGGTAAGGAATGCAGAAGTTGGGACAACAGAGATTTGCCCCAAGATGGAAAGATACTTTGATTTATCTAGCCTCTTTTCAGACTCTGTGACCTGGTCAATTTGAATAACAGCAAAATAGGGGGTCCAAACTATGGAAAGATTAAAATGTCAATGTCTCTGCACCTTATTTATGGATATTTTAAGTTTTAAAGCATTAATTGGTAAACCATCAGTTAATTGAAAAGGCAATGTATTCCTTCAATCTCAACTTACTAGGATACCTTCCACATCCATACTTAAGGACTTTTATGATTTCATCGAACCCAGTCTGATCATCATCATCACCACCATAATCCCTTTTTAAATTCAGCTGATTAGCAACCTTAATTCCATCTGCATTCTAATTTCCTTTTGCCGTGCAACATGACATATTCACAACTTCTTGTGGTTAGGATATGAATATCTTTGGGAACCCATTATTCTATCTACCATACTCTCAGTCAGACTGTAAAACTCCTGATGTGTTTTACATGTTTTCTATATTTCTCACAGCAAAAAGAATGTGTCTGCCTGTATTTGTGGTCTGGTTTATTTCTTAAGCTAATAAAAGTTCTGAAAGTGTGGTCAAAGAAGCTTTCATAGACTTCACTTTCAGGTATTTTGCAAGTTGCATAAAAATTCAAGTCTGAAAAATATGTAGCTAAAATAAACCTTAAGAAATAGTTTTCACTGCCTATGTAAATGTTTGTAGTATTAAGGAAGGAGGGAAGGAAGAAAGGAAGAAAGGAAGGGAAAGGAAGGAAAGAAAGGAAGAAGAAATTCAGTGACATTACTTTGCAAAAACAAGGAAGACAACATAGGGTCTGGTAAAAAGAAAAGACAATATGAACAGGGTAGAAGGAAGTTCTCAGCATATAGCAGGCCTGGACACAATAAAGCCAGAGGATGTGGCCCTCCAGTAGGAACATCTCTAAGATGATTAAAATGGAACTGCTTAATTACTTGGTGTGTCTCAATGTATTAAAAAGGATACTAACACTTCTTTTTAAAAATTTAGGGATGAATCACAGAAAATTAAGCAAATGGAAATATGAAAAAACTATTGTTAGAGAAAATGAAGCATTATACCATAAAGAAAATGTATTTATTATAGTATACTATGTAGTAGTTTCTTTGTGAATAATGTTTTTTAAAATTATAATTATATAAACATTGAATATTGATTAAAATTATGTTATAATTACATACAAAGTTGAAGAAGAAATGGGGTGAGGCAGGGGAAATATGTGGAAAAGAATCAAATTCTTCCATAGTAGGAAGAACTTGAAACTGAATAATATCAAGTAGTAGCCTAAAAATGTTATTTAGAAATGAAGATAAACAGCAGATATTATTGGTAGGGAAGTTTGGGGCAGTGTCCTTATATTATCTTTTGACTGTTTAAACTATGTATGTGCATTAATTAGTTAATAAAAAATTAAGACAAAAATTTATCCACATTTTGAAAAATAAAAAATGTAGAGATTATTTATAAAGGTGAAATCACTATATGTGTCACCCTTCCCATCTTTCTCTCTCTCTTTCTTGCCTCTGACAAGTAGTATTCCATAGGAATTTTTTTTCTAACTAAAGTGATATTGTTTTGTTTCTTGATTCTAAAAATTGGAAGACTTTAGTATGATTTAGCCAATCAACACACCAATGAGACAGGCCAGGTAATGGTTCTCAGATGGTCCCTGTACAAAGTGATCAAAAAGAATTGCACTAGGAGAGGCAGGTTATTTCGGGAAGAATTTTAAACATAATGAAGGGTATCGATAAGGTAACAACTTGCTTATGTTTTGGTCAAATTGAAATATCCCTCTCAGTTACCTGAGTGTGCCATGTTTTCTTTCCAGTTGGTCCTTAATATACACTTATGAACCAACCATAACCGATCTCACTGATACTACCTTGGATATCAGAAGATGCTGAGCTACCCATGCTTACATCATTAATCATTTTGCCTTATGTGTGTGTGTGGGGGGGGGGGGATGTATTATTAATCATTTTGCCTTACGTGGGGCAAAATTAAGCATTTTGCTTTATGCTTGTTTGGTGGAGTTTTTAGTAATTCTCAGAATGACATATCTGGAGATAATTTAGTCCAGTTAAGCTTTGGCAAAACCTCTTCTCCCTTTCCTGCTACCTTATTATTTTCCTCTCCCTATCTTCCAATCTAATTATAATGTGATTATTCCAGGCTCTCAATTGTATGGGTTATTTTTTTACAGACCAAAGTTGTTGAGCAAGATTATAGATTTATAGGTTAGATTTCGTCTACTTGTTTTCTGAGTGTAGAGGCCCTAATCTTCATGACATGTTTTTCTATTAAATTGTGCAGTTTGATTAGTTGTTCCAGGAAAAAGTATTTGGAAGCAGCCCAAAGAAGCCAGTCAAAGCCTGATAGAACCTGAGCCAGGGCCACAGTCTCTCTCTGGCCAATGACCATGACTCTGTTATCACAGTTTATTTTGCCAATATTTACTGAGCATCCCAGTGCCTGGCACTCTTCTAGATGCTGGGGATACAGTGTCATAATTCTGCCTGATTGTATCTTTTACAGATACAGATATGCAAATTGAGAATAATACAGTTAAATTTTCTACCCCCTAATCCAAATCTAATCCAGAGTTCTTACCTGGTTGCATTTGACTACAAGTTTCATAGAAAAGAGATGTTCCCATGAAATTTGCATCATTCCCAGCTTCTAATCCTTCAGGGGGAACAAGCTCCTTTCTGAGATAGTCTGTCTTCAACATGTTCTCCCACCCCACCACCTCTTGATAAATAACTAAATTCCGTGAAAAGCCAGAGCTACCCTATAGTAGAAATCAGCGCCTAATGATATTACACTTGCACAAATTGAAACGGGGTTAAAACTTCAGACTATGGATCCTTGGATTTTCTTGCTAAGCTGGAAGCTTTTATGAGTTCACTTTAAATCTAAAGATAGAGTTTAGACCCTTTTGTTACTTAAGAGTCTGAGCAAATTATCAAGTCCGAGGCAAACCTTTTTTGATTACTGAACTATTACAAATGCCTCCCGGCCAAAGAATAACCTCTATCCAAGGGAAATGTTCAGAGGGACCTTTTGCTTAAATTCATAAAATCTGTTAAAGCAAATCTCTCACATTTCCATTAAGTCGGTAAATCACTTCTAGGGAAAGAGGATGAAATGCCAGTGATGAAATGGCTGGGCTATATTAATGATGGGAGGTGGGGCTGCAAAGGTGGAGGAATTGATGCTACATTTACCATGCAGAGGATTTCAGGTTTTTTCACATGTTGGGCTAAATGCAAATGATTTCACTTTCTCCCTAGTGAGAGGCAAAGTTATTAGGCCACAGTGGCTTCTCCGAATGCTTTGTGTGGCTAACATTAAAATGATTACAAGGTTATTTCTTTCCATATCTATTACCTTGGAAAAAATTTTTTTCAAGGTTTCATTGTAGATGGGGAAAATGCATAATGCTATAGGAAACAAAGCCCTAGCTACATTCTTGCTACTGGATTATTGCCATTCTATCTCAATGCTGATTGAAACCCAAGACTTGGTATTGAAGCCTTAATGAGATGCTGGCAAATATCTTTCTGTCCACTGGAAATGCACATTTTGTCCCAGTGAATTTCATCTGCAATAGCACTTTGCATTTGAATCTGAGCGGTCAGTGCTTGATGCAGGCCATGTAGTGCTGGCTTCTGTTCACTTTGGGGTGAACTTGATCCCCTGGGGTTGTTGAAAGTACAGCAGTAAGTTATTATACATAATTAACTCATTGTTTCATCCAAATGAGTAAAGCCATAATAACACTGCCCAATTGGTTGTGTTTCTCAGGTAGTAGATGGTGGTTACTGGAGGCAAAATTGTGTGTTGGGTGACAGCAGATGATGTGACTTTGGTTGGTGGACAAATAGCATAGAAATGTACACTTGAAACCTATGTGATCCTATTAACCAATGTCACCTCAATAAATGTAAAAATTTGTTATGTTTCCAAAGATAATTTTTCCCATAAAAATGACTCGTCAATTTTCATGCCCACAATGTTTTCCAAATATATAGAATTGTATATTATCTCAATGGATCTTGTAAACTCGCATTACATTTACCTAGGGAAACGTCATGTCATACTAGTTTCCCTTTAAAAAGTCAGATTTTCTACATTTTTCTCTGTTTTGTGTGAGTGAAGTAGTTCCTATTATGAACTTAAGTTAAAAGTTAAAGTTAAAAAACTCTGTCCCCTGTCTAACTATCAGCATCTTCTGCTACTTTGAACAAAGTTAATTCTCAAGTACTAAATGACAGGAGTCCCCCATTTTCTGTGGGGGTTACATTCTAAGATCCTCAGTGGATGCCTGAAACCATGACTAGCATGAAACCCCACATATACTATGTTATTTCCTACATACACATACCTATGTTAAAGATCAATTAATAAATTAGGCACAGTGAGAGATGGACAACAATAACTAACGATAAAATAGAACAATTATAACAACATACTATGTGATTGTGGCTTCCCTTCTTTAAAGTATTTTATTATACTGTACTCACTCCTCTCCTGTGATGATGTGAGATGGTACATTGCCTACATGGTAAGATGAAGTGAGATGAATGACACAGGCACTGTGACATAGACTTAGGCTGCTGTTGACCTGCCGGTATGTTAGAAGGAAGGTCATCTGCTTTAGGTGATCCTGGATCATGGAGCCATGATGATGTCAGTGGCTGAGTATCAGCAGTGGATGATGTCGATGACTCAGGACATTTAATATTTTCTGGCTTTGGATGACTGTGGAAACCTGAAACCACACAAAGCAAAACTGTAGCTAAGTGGGGGTTGCTGGATACTCTTGCTTGCTAAGGTTAACAGAGCAGAAAAGAAAGCATCTAGCTAGTGAATTTTTATACAGATTAGAAGCAATAACAAAACACATTTGCAAATAGTTGGCTTAGAAATTAAATAATTTATTCCATATCTGTAAGCACTAAAGCATAGCATATCCCTAGAATGCATGTGTGTTTATATATCCATATGCATGCATTTTAAAAAATAAATGCATGCTTCCCAAATATAAAAACTGTTGCTTTTCATGCTGTGCTAATATCAAGACTGAGCATTCAACTGCTATGTAGACATGGCTTTTACAGATAAATTTGCAAATCAAAAGGCCTAGCATATTCCACTTTAAATTCATTTAATCTAAATAGTGACAGCTTACCATTTTATGCAAAATGATTGATTTGATCAAAAGATGAATAGAACTACTAGAGGGATTTGACTATATTAACAGACCTAACAATTGGGCTATAAACTCAGTTATTGAGAATTCAAGAGTGGAAGAAATTCAAGAAAGTAAGCAGCTAGAAAATAAAATAGTTTCAACTTGGAGTAAAAATAGGCCCATGACAATTTCAGGATAGTAAATTCATTGCCGTCATAATGGAATCTTATTATTAATCTATTAAGTATAGAAAAAGAAAATGAAAATTTTGGTATGATGATTTAATAGGCCAGTAGAATTTTCTTTAAGCAGAGAATATAATTCATAAAAATATTGAAATACCCTATTAAATTTTGGAAATATATATTTTATTTTATTTATTTTTTTTCTTTTAATTTTATTGTTGTTGTATTACATCCATCCCTTTTTTTCTCCCCTCTGTCCCCCTCCCCACCCACCCTTTCCCCCCAAAGTCAATCCCACCTGTTGTCCATGTCCATGGTTCCTTTATACTAGGTTCTTATCTAAGCTGCTCCCCTTCTTTGCCTCTGCCTACCCCCTCCCCCCTCCCCTTTTCCTCCTGACCACTTCAGGCCTATTCCTTGTATTCATACACTTGGTTCTGTTTTGCTTGTTGTTAGTTTTGCTCATTATTGTCCCGTAATGGGTGAGAACATATGATACCTGTCCTTCACTGACTG
>PVIW01006626.1:0-84288 GCA_004026585.1 Noctilio leporinus
TATGCTTAGTGAAATAAGCGAGTCAGTGAAGGACAAATACCATATGATCTCACCCATTACAGGACAATAATGAACAAAACTAACAACAAGCAAAACAGAACCAAATATATGAATACAGTGAATAGGCCTTCAGTGGGCAAGGGGAAGGAGGTTGGGGGGAGGGGGGAGACAGAGGCAAGGAAGGGGAGCAGTTTAGACAAAAACCTAGTATAAAGGAACCATGGACATGGACAACAGGTGGGATTGAATTTGGGGGGAATGGGTGGGTGGGCAGGGGGGACAGAGGGGAGCAAAAAGGGGATGGATGTAATACAACAATAAAATTTTTTTTAAATTAAAAAAAAAAAAGTAATGACAGAAAACTTCTCTAACCTGATGAGAGAAAAAGTCACACAAGTCCAGGAAGCATAGAGGGTCCCAATAAAGATGAACCCAGAGAGGTCCATTCCAAGATATTTTATAATTGAAATGGTAAATTTCAAAGACAAAGAGAATCCTAAAAGCAGCAAAAGCTCCAATAAGGCTACCAGCTGACTTATCAACAGAAACACTACAAGCCAGAAGGAAATAGCAAAAAATATTCCAAGCAATAAAAAACAAAGCCCTACCACCAAGACTACTCTACCTAGCAAGGTTCTTATTCAAAATGGAAGGTAAAATAAGTAGTTTTCCAGATTAAGGCTAAAATAATACATCCCCACCAAACCAGCATTACAAGAGATGCTAAAGGATCTGCTTTAAGAAGATGAAGGAATAGAGAGAAAGAGAGAGACAGAGAGAGAGACAGAGAGGTACACAGGTATAAAGTGAAAAAATGACAATGAGTAAGTACCTTTCAATAATAATGATAATGGAGTAAATGCACCAATAAAAAAACACAGGATAGCTGAATGGATAAGAAAACATGACCCACATATATGATATCTACAAGAGACCTACCTCAGAACAAAAGAGCTACACAAATTGAAAATAAAGGGGATGGAAAAAATTATTTCAAGTCAATGGGCATGAAAATAAGCTGGGGTAGCAATACTTGTATCAGACAAAATAGATTTCACAACAAAGGCCATAAAAAGAGACAAAGAAGGACATTTCTTCCATTCCCAGTCAAGGCACATAACCAGGTTGCAAGCCAGGTCTCCAGCCAGGTCCGTAGCTGGAGGCAGGTGAAAGGCAATCATACATTGATGTTTCTCTCTCTTTCTTCCTCCCTCCCTGCCCTTCTCTCTAAAAATAATGAATAAAACCTTAAAAAGAAGAAAAAAGGACATTTCATTATATTTAAGGGAACAATCCATGAAGAAGATATAACCCTTGTAAAAATATATACATCCAACATAGGAGCACCCAAATACATAAGGAAAATCTTGAAGGACTTCAAGAAAGATAATGACAGCAACACACTCATAGTAGGGCATTTTAACATCCCATTACCAAAAATGGATATCAGATATTCCAAGCAAAGAACACCGAGAATATTTTGGCATTGAACAATACTCTAAATCAAGTGGACTTAATATATACAGACCTTTCATCCCAAAGATGCACAACACATATTCTTTTCAAATGCACATGGAATATTTCTCAAAGATAGACTACATGGTAGGACACAAAACAAGCCTCAACAAATTCAAGAAAATTGAAATTATATCAAGCATCTTCTCAGATCATCACAATGGCTTGAAACTAGAAACCAACTTCAAGGGAAAACCCCTCAAAAATGTTCATGGAGACTGAATAATGAGCTACTAAATAATGAATGGGTTAACGATAAGATCAGGAAGAAATAAAAAAGTTTCTGTAAACAAATGAAAATCAACATAAAACAGCCCCAAAACTAAGGGACACAGTAAAGGCAGTCCTGAGAGGAAAGTTCATAGCAATACGGGTCTACCTAAAAAGGATAGAAGAATCTCAAATAAACAACCTAACCTGACAGTTAGAAGAACTAGAGGAACAACAACAACAAAGCCTAGAGCAAGTAGAAGGAGGGAAATTATCACAATCAGGGAAGAATTGAGTGACATAGTAATTAAAAGGGCAGTTCAAAGGATCAATAAATCCAGGAGCTGGTTCTTTGAAAAGAAAAACAAAGTCAACAAGCCTTTAACCAGACTCACCAAGAAAAAGAGAGGACCCAAATAAATAAAATCAGAAATGAAAGAGGAGAAATCACACATGATACCACAGAAATACAAAAGACTGTAAAAACTTACTATGAACAACTATACGACAAGAAATTTGACAACCTGGGTGAAATGGACACAGTTCTGGAAACATATAACCTTCCAAAACTGAATCAAGAAGAAGCAGAAAGCCTAAGTAGACCAATAACAGATAGTGAAATTCAAGCAGTAATCAAAAGACTCCCAGCACACAAAAGCCCTGGACCAGATGGCTTCACAGGCAAATTTTACCAAACATTTAGGGAAGAACTAACTCCTATCCTTCTTGACCTATTCCAAAAAATCCAAGAAAAGGGAAGACTCTTAAACTCTTTCTATGAGGACAGTATCATTCTAATCTCCAAATTTGATCAAGACAAAACAAAGAAAGAAAACTACAGGCCAATACCTCTGATGAACATAGATGTTAAAATCCTCAACAAAATATCAGCAAACTGGATCCAGAAATACATTTTAAAAAGATCATACACTATGATCAAGTGGGGTTCATCCCAGGGATGATGCAAGGATGTTATAATATTTGCAAATCAATAAACATAATACACCACATAAACAAAATGAAAAACAAAAAACCACATGATCATATCAACAGATGCTGAAAGAGCATTTGATAAAGTACAGCACCTATTTATGATAAAAATGCTCAGCAAAGTGGGAATAGAGGGAGCATACTTGAACCTAATAAAGACCATATACAAGAAGTCTGCAGCCAACATCATAGTCAACAGGTAAAAACTAAGTTTTCCCCCTAAGATAAGGAACAAGACAAGGGTGTCCACTCTCTCCACTTCCATTGAACATAGTTTTGGAAGCTCTAGCCACAGTGATCAGACAAGAAAAAGGAATCAAAGGCATCCAAATTGGAAAGGGGGAATATAACTGTCATTATTTGCAGATGACATGATAGTGTACACAGAAAAACCTATAGACTCCACCAACAAATTATTCAACCTAATAAGTGAATTTGGCAAAATAGCTGGATACACTGTCAATGTTCAGAAATTGAAGACATTTTTATATACCAACAATGAAACATCAGAGATAGAAACTAGAAAAAATAATCCCATTTACTATAGTCACAAGAAAAATAAAGTACTTAGGAATAAACTTAACCAAGGAGGTAAAATACCTGTCCTCAGAAAACTACAGAACACTAAAGAAAGAAATTAAGGAAGATACAAATAAATGGAAGCATATACCATATTCATGGATGGAAAGTATTAACATCATTAAAATGTCCATACTACCCAAAGCAATTTATAGATTCAATGCAATCCCTATTAAAATATCAATGACATATTTCACAGATCTAGAACAAATACTTCAAAAATTTATATGGAGCCAAAAACAACCCTGAATAGACTCAGCAAACTTGAGAAAGAAAAACAAAGTAGGAGCAATCACAATGCTAGGTATCAAACTATACTACAAGGCCACTGTAATCAAAACAGTCTGGTGCTGGCATAAGAATAGACATATAGATCAATGGAACAGAACAGAGAGCCCAGAAATAAACCCAGGACTCTATGGTCAATTAATATTTGACAAAGGAGACAGGAGCATAAAGTGGAGTGAAAATAGCCTCTTTAACACATGGTGTTGGAAGAATTGGATAGAGATGTGCAAAAAATAAAATAAAATAAAATAATAAAGAAAGAGACTAGACCACCAATTTATAGTATACACCAGAATAAACTCAAGATGGAAAAAAGACTTAAACATAAGCCATGCCACCATAAAAGCCCTAGAGGAAAACTTAAGCGGTAAAATTTAAGAGATCCCACGCAGCAATATTTTCACCAATGTAACTGCTAGGGCAAAGGAAGTAAAGGAACAAATAAACAAATGGGACTATATCAAACCAAAAAGTTTCTGCTCAGCTAAAGAAAACATCAGCAAAATGAAAGGGAACCAACCATTTGGGAAAACGTATTTGCCAATGATACTTCAGACAAAGATTTGATCTCCAAAATATATAAAGAACTTACATGAATCAATACCAGGAAGACAGACAAGCCAAGTAAAAACTGGGCAAAGAACCTGAATAGGCACTTCTCTGAGGAGGGCATACAGAGGGCCCATAGTCATATGAAAGGATCCTCAACATCACTAGTCATCATAGGCACGCAAATTAAAACCACAATGAGACAACAACCTAACACCTGTCGGAATGCTCATCATTAACAAATCAACAATCAACAAGTCCTGGCAAGTGGAGAAAAGGAAACCCTGGTGCACTGTTGGTGGGAATGCAGACTGGTGCAGCCACTGAGGGAAAGAGTATGGAATTTCCTCAAAAAACTAAAAATGGAAGTGCCTTTTGATCCAGCAATTCCACTACTGAGATTATACCTGAAGAATCCTGAAACACCAATTAAAAGAACCTATGCACCCCTATGTTCATAGCAGCACTATTTACAATAGCCATGTGCTGGAAACAGCCTAAGTGCCCATCAATAAATGAGTGGATCAAAAACCTGTGGTACATTTACAGAATGGAATACTATGCAGCAGAAGGAAGGAACTCTTACCTTTTGGGACAGCATGGATGGAACTGGGGAGTAGTATGCTTAGTGAAATAAGCCAGTCAGTGAAAGACAAATACCATATGATGTCATCCAATACATGAAACTAATAAACAAAACAAACAAATGAGCAAAATTGAACCAGAGGCATGGAAACAAGGAACAGACTGATAGTGATCAGACGGGAGGGAGAAGCGGGAAAGCAAGGGAAAGGGTTTAGTCACGGAACTAGAATAAAGGACCCATGAACATGGACAACAGGGAGGGGACTGACTGTGGGTGGGGCAGAGGAGAGCAACAAGGAAAAAATGGGATAACTGTAATAGAATAACAATAAACTAATAATAAAAAGATTTTTAAAAAGAAACAAATCTTTCGGCATATATAAGATAAATGGTAAAATAAATAAATAAATAAATACAATACAATAAAATCTGCAGACCCTGCCATTTCCAAGAACAATGGTCCTTTTGGAAAGGAGACCTTTATTGCAGGGCTGTCTGTGAGCCAGGCCTATTTTCTTCCAAGGGCCCTAGCTTAGCCACTGGTCTAAAAGGAAGTTCTTGGAACTGCTGCTTCAAGGCAAAGCATCCAAAAGAGCCCCACTCCCTACCACCCCCAGTCCCAACAAAGGGGGAAATGCAAAGGGGGACTCCTAAAGGAGGACCCTCTTCTCCCTCCATGGGGTGGGCAGCCTCTGTGTGAGCCCCCATGGGAACACTGCCCAACTGGAGAACACAAAGGCCCAGATGCCAGCCTCAGTCTGATCCAGTCCGTATGGAGGCACAACAGGCTGGCCAACTGCTCCAGCCCATCTCGTCCTCCTGGGAGCATCTGCTGGAGCACCCTCAAACCCTCTGCACATGGCACCCATTTCAGTCTTCTCACACCCACGGTCACAAGTCAGGAGCATCAGTGCAGGGCGCTTGGGTCAGAACTCTGAGCTGAATTTTAGACGCAGAGATGAACACAGAGCATGAAGGAGCCGAGATCCACCTGGTGTGCGGGGTGCCTGCCCGATGTTAATGTGAGACTGTAGACTTGGACCTGAAACTCGCTGGGAGCTCTCAGGACAGGACACATATGCACATACATACACATGTGTGTACGTAATTGTTAACAGAGTAATTGTTTAATCAACGCAGCTTCTTCTCCTTTGTCGAACAGCAGTGCTCCAACTGTGCTCTGCCAATCCGGGAATCTAATTGCCCAGCTGTGCTACCCCAGCCGCAACAAGGATGCCTACCGCTGGTGAAATCATGTTGGACCAGCCAAAAATATCTTTAGCACTGAGAGGGAGGCAAGTTGGGCTGGAGGGGATGTGTGGGGAGAGGGAATAGAAAGGAGGAAATTCTTGGGAGAGAGCTAGCCGCCTCCATCCAGAGCTGGCAGGGACGCTGCTCCATGGTTCTGTCTGACCCTCCTCCTTCCTCCCCTGTCCAGCCCTTGATGAGGATGGGACAAGAGGTTCAGCTTCAGCCCTGGCACTGACCACTGAACTCTGTGGGCACAGGGAAGGGGCCGTGAGCCCTGGGGCACAGAGAAGCCACCAGGATCAGGGCAGGTGGCACAAAGGCTCTGGGGGAGGGTTAGGCAAAGGCAGAGGCAAAGTCAAAGCCATCAGGTGCAGGGTGAGGGAGAGACAGGGATTGTGCTGCTGTGGGGGTGGAGAGCTCTGGCCTTGGGTGGGCAGTGGGCACCCAAGGGGCACGTGAAGAGGCACCATGCTTGGCGCCATGGTTTGGAGCACAGCAGAGGGCCGGGCACTGTGGTTGAGGCGGGAGGGGCACGGGAAGGCCCTCAGAGCTGCCTCACCCCAGTGCCCTGGGGCCACGCTGGATGCTCTGGATCTCCAGAGTTAGCCAGCCATTTCCCTGACAAGACTCCTAAACCCAGGGGAGAACTTACTGGCTCACCACAGGGGACCCAGTCCAGGAGCACATGATTTTACCACCTCAGAACCTTCCTCTACACCTCGCACCTGAGTCATACAGCGGAGAGTAGAGGCTTCCCTGTAAGTGTTCACAGCCCCTTGGTGATGGGCATGAACGGGTTCTGTGTCTGCTTCTGCCATCATCATGGCCTCCCTGGAGCCCTTTTACAGGACAGCCTCATTTAAGTACCATGTTGCCTGACCTTCCAGGTCCCCCTCAAGATGGACGTTAGCAAGGCCTGAGACTCCCACCCACACCTCCCCCAGACCACAGGATAGTGTGCACCCCTGCCCCTCTACCCCTCTGCAGTGGGGCAGCTCCCTCCTCACTCATCCCTGCCCCTGACCCCACAAATGCCGCCCGGCCCCTGCCTGCCAGCCCTTACCTGGCCCACTCTTTGAGCTCCCTGTGGGACAGGGAGTGTCCCTCTTGAAGTGTCACCACTGCAGTAACCCGCTGGCCCCATGTCATATCTGGAACACCAATCACAGCCACATCTGTGGAGAGATACAGGATGGGGCACCTTAAATGCCAAAGTGCCACTGCTGGCTAAAGAGTGGCCAGAAACGTCCAGTAGATGCCAGGGATGTGGGGCCCTGGAGCGAGTCCTGGGAAACGGCTGCCCAGCAGCTTTAGGGAGCTGCAGGGGTCTTGCTGGGGATGGACAAGGACAGGCTTCCATGGTGTCTCTGTGGGGCCCAGGTGGGAGCTGGCCTGCCCACCATTTCTTCCCTGTCCTTGGGGCAGTCTTGGATCGTGGCTGAAGATAATGAAAAGCCCAGAATATTCTGTCCCCCGGGCCTATGGGCTCCTGCGGACAGGCTGCTGGGGAGAGCCCTGGGGAAATGGCTGGGCCTGGGTCCACATGCGCCACCTGTGTCACCCTGAGGGTCTTCACAGCCTGGGACCCCAGGTCAAGCGGTCTGGGTGGAACCCACATTTCCTTGACCAGCACCCACAGCCACACCTTCCAGCCCTGCCCAGGTTGCTCAGCCAATGGCTGACCTGCGCATGCTGTCACTTTTGAGCATGGGGTCACTGCCACCCCTTCGCTCAGGGGCTAAACGGAGCAACTAGCTTCCCTATCAGTCCTGGGACGAACTGTGGTGTGGGGCAGGCAAACCTCAACTGCGGGTGGAGCCCCACTGGGTGGTGTCCCCAGGTTGGATAACCTGGTCCCCATTTTGTCTATAATCAAACGGAGGACAACACATCCTGCGCATCCCCAAGGCAGTGGGTCTGGAGCAGGAGGAGCTGGGCTGAATGGGCAGTGCGGCGGCCACTCACCCTTGATGCTCGGGTGGGCCAGCAGCAGCCGCTCCACCTCCAGGGCGCTAACCTTGTAGCCACCGCTCTTGATGATGTCCACTGACGTGCGCCCCCGGATCCAGTAGCTGCCGTCCTTGAACAGAGCTGTGTCACCTGAGGAAAGGGACTCTGGTCACCGGGAGGCAAGATGGGGCTGGGGCTCAGCATGTTTCGGTTCCTATGCCTGCAGGGACAGGCATGGAGGACACTTGTACGCGGGTGGTGCCTACATCTGGAGCATCAGCACCACTGGTACGCTGGCCACATGTGGGGCCTTTTTGAGACAAGGCAGCAAGCACAAAGTTTGATGGCTGTGTCCTCAATCTGTGATGTTGACACCAATGTCTCTGTGCAGGCATGATGGCTACGGTCCCACACTGTCACTACCTGCTGTCTCTCAAGTCCATGAAAACAGAAAGGAAATGAGAACTGGCTGGGGTTCCCGCCATGCAGGGCCCTGCCTGGGAGGGCTGGGTATCCCTGTGCACCTTTCCTGACAGAGTGATCCTGGGCCACGTGTGGTGCCACAGGGGTCTCCAACGGGAGGGAATGGACGTTCCGATCCTTTAGCTGACCCCCTGCTTTTCACCTTGCTTCTCTTGGGCATCACCGCAGTAGGACCCCCTCCCCCAGATAAAGATCCAGTATCTTTAGACATCACCTAGCATGGGAGGGGGTGGCGTGGAGGACAAGGAGCTGGAGGTCTGTACTCCAGCCTGGGCCACTGAGAGTGTGATGAGGTGGGCTGTGGGTATACACACGTATCCGTGTGTACACACGTGTGAATGTGTGGCATGTGCACAGGGGGACACCCCACCCCACCCTCTGCAAGCAGTGCTGTTTCGCCCGTCTGCTCTCACACCCTACACTTTATGCTGGGTTATTAGCTGAAATAAATCATAAATATTTCATTATACATCATGCCGTCCAACACAGGAAGGAGCCATCCATCACTTTACCACTCCTTGAGACCTGCCGCAGCGCGGGGCGCTCTCCAGTCTATTAAACAAGACGGATGGGTGTGCTTGGACAGGCTGCCAGCTTATTTATAGTGCAGCGGGAAGGCCAGGCTCCAAGAGCACGGGGCGGCGAGTGTGGTGGTTCTCTCTCCTGTGCTGGCAGGAAGCATAAGAAACAAGAGGCTTTAGGCCCTGGCTGGTGGCACAGTGGATAAGGCGCTGGCCTGTGAACCCAAAGGTCGCTGGTTCGATTCCCCAGTCAGGGCACATAACCAGGTTGCAAGCCAGGTCTCCAGCCAGGTCTGTGGCTGGAGGCAGGGGAAAGGCAACCACACATGGATGTCTCTCTCTCTCTCTGCCTCTCTCCCTTCCCCTCTCTCTAAAAAGTAATAAATAAAAATCTTAAAAAAAAAAAAAAAAAAAGACAGAAAAAGAAACAAGAGGCTTTAGAAAGCCGTGTTGTGGTGCCGGCACAGCCCGAAGGCACAGGCATGAAGTGACAGGAGTGGCTGTGGGTACTGAGGAGGATGCAGCCTTTCTTCCACTCCTACTGAGCTTCCTGGCTCTGATCATGTCCTCTTCACACTGGACAGACATACAGTCTTCCATCAGTTTCCTGACTCCCAGTTGCCTGCCCGTCACTCAGTTGCAGAGAATGGCCCAGTCCACTGCCCAGGGTGAGGCTATGCTGGTGCTCAGGTCCCTCCAGCAGCTTCCTGACCCCGGCCCTACTGGCCTCCATGAGCCCAGGGACCCAGCCGAGAGGTGCGGTGGCCTGCTCTGGGCTCTGCCCCTGACCCTGGTCTTCCTCCTCCGCCCACCACTCCGATGCCCATACCAAGGCCAGTGTGGTTCCTGGACCTCTGTCGATGTCACCTGCACCCTCTTTGAGCTGCTCTCAGCCCTGCTGTGTTAATGCACTTAAGTCAGGGTGAGAGCCGCCAGCAGCTGCACCCACAACAGCCACCCCGCAGCCCCTGGCCACATCCCACCCCCAGGGCATGAACACAGCTCCCTGTCTGCAATATTCTAGTGTTCCATCTGCTGCTTCCCCTCACTTCAGCCCTATTCAGACATCATTTCTCTGGCATCTACAGGTGTCCCTTCCCTGCACACCAGTTCGTGGTGGACGAGGGCTTCCTTCAGCACCTGTCTCCTGTTACCCGTGTGATAAAGAGCACTAAGAACTAGGATATCCTCCAAGGAAAGTCAGGCGCTGAAATGGTAGAGATGGTGCTGGAGACACACAGAAGTTGTATCATGGAGAGATCTGGGGATTTACATGCCAACTAAGGACAGATGCACATGAGGAAGAGCCTCGGTCACTTACTCGGATCCTTGTTAGGCAAAAACAATCCAGATCACCCTGGATTACCCAGTGGGCCTCAAATGCGATTCCATTATGTCCTTAAAAGAGGAGGCAGAGGAGATGTGACAGAAGCAGAGAGGGAGTGGAAGGACGGAGGCAGAGGCTGGTGACCAGCCGAAGCCCGAACACCTGCAGCCCGGGAGCTGGAAGACACAGAAAGGGTCCTCCCTTACAGCCTCTGGGGGAGCGCAGCCCTGTGACTCCTGGATTTCAGACTTCTGGTTTCTGCAACTGGGGTGTGTGTGTGTGTTGGGGTGGGGTAGATTCCTGTTGCGTGAGGTCCCCAGTTAGTGGTCAGCGGTTACAGCAGCCCCAGGGCACCCCCGCCAGGTCGAGACAGTGAGCTCTGGCCGCATCTGCTGGCTGGCTGGATGTAGAGGCAGGGCAGCCAGGCCCCGCAGACCATGGCCTGGAGGGGAAGGGGCGTGTGAATCGGAGGCAGGGGCGGGGCCCAGGCCCAGTGTGAGTAGGGCACGTGCATGCAACACCCCATGGGAGCAGGAGCAAGGCTGTGAGGAGCCAGAAGGACTATGGGGTGGATAACGCAGAATGTGCCCAGACATTGGCTTTACTGACAGCCCTGGAGGCCATGGGAAAGTCTGGCACAGGGTAAAGGTACTGACAGCATTTGCATCTGAAAGCTCCTTTCCACCACACTATGGAAACGGAGCTTGGCTTTTGGCTACAGCCATGCCCAGATGGGACAGCGGGCAGAGCGAGGGGACCTGGAAGCAGGACAGGACTGGATCAGTACCAATGGGTGAGGTAGGAAGGACTCCGAACTGTTTGGTCCAACTCATGGGGTATGCTGAGGGTCTGGGGGAGAGCTGGGTTAAAGACATGCATGGAGACATGACAAGGATGGGCCTGAAACCTGGGGGTATCAACGGTGGTCACCTAGGGAAGACATTGAGCAAGAAGAACTAAAGAACCAAAAACAATTCTGAGAAAGCCTGTCTCATCATGGCCTTTTCGGAACCTGGGCTGGGCCTCTTAGCCACTGGGAAAGCTCAGGAAGCCTTACAGTCAGCGTCTTCAGGAAGCACCTGGCATGGACCCCCACCTCTATGTGTCCTCTGGGAGTGGCTGTGGCTGAGTGACAGTCAGGGTATGAGGCCCACCCAGCCCAGAGCTCCTGGAGTTTCCTCACTGCCATCAGGCTGGCTGCTCACTGGGGACGGGGGAAGGTGCAGGGGCGGAAGGAACCAGCCTGAGGTCTGTGGAGCATGTGGGAGGAACCTAGAGGACAAGGCCTGGGACTGCTGCTGCTTTCAGGAATGTGAAGGTCATGGGACCATCACTGAAGGTGGGATGAAGGGTCGGGGGGAGGAGAGGAAAGGACTCATGAGGCATTCTGGCTTTGAGCGGCCCTGGAAGGAGGGAGAGGTGGCCAGGTTCCAGGAAGGTGGAAAGGGACTGGGTTGGGGCACCCTCATTCTCTAGGGTGAGAGCTATTGAGAGAGCAGGGGGCCGAGGGTAAGAATGGAGAGTGTGGAGCGCACGGGATGCCAGTGTAGAATCACTGTGCTCTCCAGCCCCACCGTCCTGCTGCCTGGGGACCTGGCTGGACTGGCTGGCTGAGGGGGGTGAAGTGGGGGGGTCATGCTCAGAATCAAGATGAGGCCCACATGGCTGCTTGGTGCTCTGAAAACAGGGACCCTGAACACCCCTCAAACAATTCCCTTAGATGTTGCCCGAAATGGGTGCTAAATCCCAGCAAGGAGTGTGGCCCTGGGCAGAGCTCGGGACCCACAGGCAGTCCTTTCTTGGGGTGAGGCTTGCCTACAGGCCGCTGACATGTGCGCTCAATGGTGCTGATGAGGTGCTTTCAGAGAAAGCGAGACTCAGCCTTCAAGGGTATTGGCGGGGATGGTACAGCACAGAACAAGCCTGCAAGGGTGGGGGCCGCTGCAGCGCCACTACTGACACAGTAAGACTTTTGAGTGCCGTGCCCGTTGGCAGCGACCACAGGGTCATCCCTAGTTGCCCCCTGAGCACTACAGAGCTGTGTGCACAGCAGAGCAGGACCGGGTGTGCTGCCAATGGCTCTAGCTGTGGTCCTGAAAAAAGCCCAGGGCAGACAGACTTAGGAAAAAGAGGGTAGCATGGCAGGGAGTTTCTGCAACACTCAGAGGCAGTGAGATTGCACCCCTAGAGCCTCTGTGCAGCCAATGCTGTAGATATGGCAGACCCGCCCCATGAAACATGGTTCATGCAGGAAGCACTGACGAGCAGCACCTGTACATGGCACATGGAGCCATGACAGAGCCTGCCAGCCCTTGCCTGCCACCGCCTGCAGTGGACTGTGCTGACCTCTGTGTGACTGTGCAAGGCCCCCCAGTGGTCAGCTTTTCCGCTGAGACTGCCCCTGGCTGCATGAGACACTACGGGATTAGAGGCTGGGACAGCCCAGGCCCTCGCAGAGGGTGGGGAACCATTGTTGGCTTCACCCATCTCACCTGGGAGGCCAGCTGGCAGGTCTGTGGCCAATGCCCAGCTCTGCTGCTGACAAAATGTGGGTCAAGCCTGGTCAGGTACCAATAAGGGCCCTGTTTGTGGGCAGCAGCCCCCTGTATGGGAGGGCTCAGGCCTGCTCCGCAGCATGGGCTGCAAGTCTCTCTGATGAGGTCTACTGAGCCGTGGTGACCCCACAGGCCTGACCATGGGACATGGAGGCTGACCCCAGGAGTTTGGCTCTCCAGGGAATGCGCTGAGGATAAAGGCCAATCCCAAAGGTCATGTTTACATGGTTCCATTTCTATGATGCCCTTAAAAGACCAAGAATGGTGGTGGCCAGGGATCAGGCAGAGTCAGCAGAGGGGAACAGGCTCAAGGCCACAAAGCTGCAGCTCAAGGGAGCCTGCGCAGACAGAAATGTTCTTATTGAGATGGTGGTCGTTACACAGGTCCTCACATATAATAAGGGAGCAGGGAGCTGAATACACACACCTGCACGTGCACACACTACAGTGTGTGGAATGGTGGGACCTGACTGAGCCTGGGAACTGGTGATGTGCCAGTTACGTGGGACACTGCCACCTGGGGAAATTGGGCAAGGATGCACCTCTCTGCACGTTACTTGTGCCCTCCTATGAATCTGTAAATATTTCAAAATAGAACATTTTAAGATATTGCTGCTTGGTTTGTGGAGAAATTCCCCTTCAGAAACTCCAGGGGAGCACCCCCACCCCATCCCACAAGCTCACCCCTATTCAAGTCACTTGCAGCATCTCAAACACATAATTAAGCAATAATCTTGTAAAGGAAGACTTTGTATTAACCAAATTTACAACTGAGAAAAAAGTGTCACGAATGTGGGGAAAAAGCCTATCAGGATGCCAATAAGCTGTCCCTGAGCAGGCTGGGATGCTTCCTCACACACCAGTGCTCTGCCTGTCTCCACCCCTCGGCCGTCTGGGGCACTGCTGGGCCCCGTGGCCACGGCATGTTCACCGCCCTGAGGGAGCCGTGCCCTCCGCAGGGCTGGGCAGGCCACTCCTGCGTCATCCTTTCAGCAAAGTGCTGATGCTCCCACGGCCTCCCCTCCTTGGGATGGGGGCCTCAGCGAATGCCGATGAGGTAGGGTCACCATCTGACCCAGCAGCTATGCTAGAGTCGCCTTTTCCACCGAGGCATGCGGAGGGCAGGCCCGGAGGCCAGTGCAGCAGACCGGGAGGACCCGTGTCTTCTTTAGGCAGCAGGCTTCTGTGTCAGAATGTGGCAGCCGCCCATCAGTGAGGGGCTGTGCCTGAATTCCTACCATAGCAAGATCAAGATAACTTGTCTTCCCACCAAAGCCAGCTGACAGATGGTCAGCCGAGCCCCACACCTGCCTCAGGGAGGGTCTGGGGATGCCAGGGACATGCCTGGCCTTGTGGTGGCAGTTCTTCGCCTGGAGCATGTGCATGCATGCTGTGAGCCATTATGGCCAGGAAGCCTTGTGCTGGCCCTCAAGGTGGCCACCATCACACAGCTATTGGCTGCCCTACATCAGAATCCTTGTCCCCTTGGCCACTTTGGAATTTCTTTCTAGCCATGGAGGAGACTGCCCAAGGCCCACAGAAGAAATCCCAAGTTTCTGATGTGCCCACTGGGCCCTGTCAGCCCCTGGCCTTTCACAAAGCTGAGGGGGGAGTCTAGGACGGAATTCCCCAGCCCACAGTCTTTCTCCAGCTCTGTACCAGAGCCATGTCCCTTCCCACTTTGCACACACAGTGGGAGACCTGTGTCGTCTACCCCTGCCTACCGCCTTCTCAGAGGCCCCCAGACACCATGATCTGAAGGGGCCTCTATGCTTGTTCTGCCTGCTCTCCACGTGGCCTGTGATTCTGCCTTCTCAGTGCAGTGGCTGGATGAGCATCAGGGAGGGTGAGGACCCTCCCTATGTCTTTTAGGGCACCGGCCCCATCCTCAGGGCCTGGTACATGGAAGCCTGTCTCAACAGAGCGACAGACAGACATAAGCCCGAGGGGGAGGGTCGTGCTGCTGAGGGGGAGCGTCAAACAAAGACCCTAACAAATCAACAGCTTTCACTTTTTGTAACAACGCATTTATCAGAATGCACTGGTCTGGATCAGTCTCCTGCTGATGGGTGTCCTACCTGCTGACCTTGACACCTGCCCGCAGACGGTGATCAGCTCAGCAGTGCTGTATGGAGCTAAGGCACACGGGTCTGCAGCAGAGTTCATGCGCTCCTCTCAAACCAGTGCTACTTCATGTCCCTGCCTTAACCTGTAGGTGAAAACAAATCTCCTGGTACTCAGAGGTTAATGTTCGGGATGAACCGTGGGTGGTTAAGCCTGGCCTTGTCCATGTGTGCACCTTGGCCAAGGTGCTCCCAGCTGGGTGACAGTCCTGACCCTAGAGTGACATGGGAATACCACCGTCCCTGTCCCAATAAGGATCTTGAGCTGTTGATGGGGGGATGCCAGCACCCCCCTGTATCCCCAGCTGTTCAGAATGCGAGAACAGCAGAATGAAGGAACAAAGTGGAGGACACCCAGACCTGCTCTTGCGCTGGCCATGGAGCATCCTGCACTTGGGCTCCTGGTCCTTGAAGAAACCGAGGGAGCTGCAGACCACTGCTGTCAGGTCCGGCTGCTCTGCCCTGAAGCCCCTCGTGCGTCCACTCAAGTCTCAACTCTGTCTACAGGTCACCCACACGGGGCACTGGTGCAGCCATCCCATGGGCTTCAGAGACGGTGCCTATGGCGTGAGCGAGGAGTTGCTGCCACCCGTGTGTCACACAGAGACTTTATTCGCTGCGGTCCTGACCCACTCCTGAGGGACAGGGACCAAGGAGGATGCCAGAAGGAAATGACAACACACCCAGTTGGGTATGTTTCAGGAGCATAAACCTCACGTGAAACTGCCAGGGAGAAATGTCAGGGTGAACACGAGTTCTCTCCTTCTTGAAACAAAATAAGCAGTAACATTTCTGAGGCACAAAGTGGTCAAGAACTATGCAGACTCAAAAAAGTTGAGCTCTGAAGGCATGGACAGAGGGTGGAGGACGATGATTTACACCAAAGGCTTGGACAGAAGCCCCGGGGGGAGGTAGAGGAGAGAAGGATGAACGGGGAGTGAGAAGCGGGTGGAGCCCAGGTTCCAAGCATGGTGGCAGCTCATCCTCTGGGGATGGAGGGTCCTGGATGGCAGGCCGGGAAGGAGGTGGTGGGCCTGTGAGCAACCAGGGCTAGGCTCCCTGGCCCCTTCTCACTCTACGCCACCAGAGGTCGCTGGGCATCAGAGGGGAGAAAAGCAGCCAAACAATTCCCAAGACTATAGGACCCGGCTTCCAGCGAGCGGGCATGAGGAGGGAAGTCGAGCACCCACAGTGCATGGCCTGTGAATGTCAGGGCTCAGGGACAAAGAAGATTTTCTAGGGCTCCACAGAGGGGAAGGTCGTGCAGCAGCAGGGATAACACAGCTGCAGCTGGCAGCAACCAGGGAAGCTAGAAACCAATAAAGGGACCGTGTCTAACCCAGAATTCTGTACTCAGCCCAACCAGGAAGAAGACACCAACAGACACGTATCCATTCTCAGGAGGCTCCTGGGAGATGTGGGCCTCAACCTGAGGAGTAAAGAGGAGAGAGGAAGCCATGGACACAGGAACAGGAGGTCTAGCCTGGAGGAGGAGGGCACCATGGACATGGAGGCCCAGGTGGGAGCTGTGTGCTGACGTGGAGGGCGACAGCCCACCTGAGGGCAGCAGGACATGGAGCGGGCTTCTGCCAAGGAGGGAGTGTGGCTATGTGTGTTTGCACTGCGGAGCTGGTTGGGGGTGTGGACATAGGAGATGAACCAATGAGCCCTTCCCGACCCACAGAAACAAGTGCCACGGCTCCCATACAGCTCAGCTCTGAACGAAAGTGCAGGGCCTCATGCTGCAGACGCGGCACCTGAACTGCTGATGACAGTGCTGCAGGGATGATGGGGTCGACAGTCTCAGCAGTCATTTAGGATGAGATCAATATCAAAGAAACAGCTAACAAGTCTTGGGGGACAACGGTCATTGTTTCCAAACTGGTGAAATCAATGGTGTCTTTGAGCCATGATGTGCAGCTTTTATGAAAAACAAAACCTTAAAAACATTCATCCCCCTCCCCTGCTCAGAGGTTTCAGACTGACCAGTGCAGAAAAAAAGGGCCAGAGGAACAGCACCAAGGCCCAGGAGTAGCCGCATGCAGCAGTGATCAACACACGACAGGGACAGGGCGGGGGTGCAAGGCAAGGCACGCGTTGACATTGCTGTGTCACTCCACACCCAAGCTAGATA
This sequence comes from Noctilio leporinus, assembly GCA_004026585.1. NCBI lineage: Eukaryota > Metazoa > Chordata > Mammalia > Chiroptera > Noctilionidae > Noctilio > Noctilio leporinus. Next base: position 17,061 of record PVIW01006626.1, read on the forward strand.
CAGGTGGATTGAAGATTTAACTTCATGAAAGCTAAACCTGACAAGTTTCCAAAGAAAATGTAGGAGAATATCTGTGACCACTGGGAACAAAGGATTTTTAGGTGACATTAGAAAAATGAAGCAGGCACAAAGGAGCTGGCTGCCAGACAGGACTGGACTGTAACAAAAGCTTGTGCACACAAAGGTGCCACTGACAAAGGGGACCATGTATGCCACAGCAGGGCCCAGCCTTGTGCAGTCACAGAATCCCAGGACGGTTGCAGACTGCACAGCCAATGACACCAAGTGTCTTTGGAACGGGGCCCTGCCTTCTGGGGAAAAACAAGGCCTGTGTATGAAACGGTCATTCTTGGTCACCTGGATGTGAAGGCTGCAACAACCTGCAGTTACATGTGCTATCACACTCACTAACATGAGACACTGGGGTCCCCGCATTTCAATACTTTGCCTCATTTCTAACTATGATTTATTGGTCAAAATGAAAGTGCCCCTTGTCGGAGAAATGTATCAGAGCTGAGAGCGGCTAGGAGTAAGCTGCTTTGGCAAGAAGTGAGCGGAGCAAACGTCACTCCTGAGTGCTATGTTGAGGTCTTCTTAACACGAGAAGGTTTACATTTTTGTGCAAAATGCAAAAACAATTTATACTTATTTGTGTTTATAAGAGTAACAAAGCTTATTGAGGAAATACTGAAAGGAGATAAAATAGAGGAAGACATTCAGTGCTAACAGGAGTTGCTTCCAATAAGATTATTTTTTCTCCTTCTTTTTTCAAATTGTCCTATTATAGTTGTCCCATTTTTTGCCTGTTGCTCTTCCTTGTCCCGCCCACCTCCCCTTCTCTGACAATCACTCCCCGCCATGTTGTCCATGTTCGTGGGTCTTTTATACTAGTTCCTTGACTAGCCCCTTTCCCTTCTTTTCCCCCTTCTTCCTCTCCTCTCTCCCCTCTGGTCACTGTCAGTTTGATCCTTATTTCCAGGCCTCTGGTTTTACACTTGGCATATACAAACCCAAACATGCTCACCTATCCCTCTCCCCACACCTGTATATGACGCACATCAACAAAGTTCCTTCATGTTATTATTCTTCAAAACATGGTTACTAAGGTCTCACATTATTCTGTTGTTTGGATGGATCATAACATATATACCTTCCCAACACTGAGAAAGTGATTCCAAGTTCTCACATTATAAATAATTCTATAATAGACATCTTTATGCAGTCATTTTGACCATCTCTGATTATCTTCTTTAAGTAGATTTCTGGGAACACTAAAATCCCACCTATGTGTAGGAAGCACTATAGCATTGAGCATCAGCTTTTTAAGAATCTTTGCTAATTTGGTCAAAAGGATTCAACTTTTATTTCCACGTTTATCTCTTCATCCCTAGGAAGAGAAATCTGTTCTGTATTTTTGCCAGCTGCACTTCTTTTTGTGACTTGCCTGTTGTCTTTGCTCAAGGTTGACTGGGCTGTGAGTGGTTCCCTGGGCTGCAAGGTGGGCCCTCATTCGTGACTACAGAGACCCCTGTAGGGTCTCCACGCTCCACTGAGGCTGCAGACCCAGCAGCTTAGCCAATCCACATCAAGGCACTCTCTTCTGTTCTACTGGTGAATTTTCTTAAGTTGCTTTTTTTTTTTTTTTTTTAAAGTCATTCATTATTTTCTGGTTATTGGCTATTAATACTTTCAATAAGATTATTTTTTTCTTCTTTTTTCAAATTGTCCTATTATAGTTGTCCCATTTTTTGCCTGTTGCTCTCCCTTGTCCCACCACCTCCCCTTCTCTGACAATCACTTCCCACTCTGTTGTCCATGTTCATGGGTCATTTATACTAGTTCCTTGACTAGCCCCTGTCCCTTGCTTTTCCCCCTTCTTCCTCTCCTCTCTCCTCTCTGGTCACTGTCAGTTTGATCCTTATTTCCATGCCTCTGGTTCTATTTTGCGCATTTACTTATTTTGTTCATTACGCTCCTATATTAGGTGAGATCATATGGTATTTGTCTTTCACCACCTGGCTTAAATAAATAGCTTTTAATGTTTGTCTGATAATGCTCACTGTAGACGGAAAAAGGAAGAGACACCAGCAGACACCCTGGTAACGTTCTGATGATTTTCCTGTGGTTCTTCCTCCCAGTTACTAAATATCTTCTACACCTGTATTTCTCTAAAATTAGGTAAATATAGTTTACTGTTTACCATGTCACTTTTCAACACTAAACAATGTATGATGCATATCCTTTTAAATAAATCAGAGATGTCATTTCTGTTTCCTCATATTCAGGTATCAGGTCTCTTGAAATGACAAAATTGCTCAGGTAAAAGCACCGAGAAGAGAGTAGGAACTACAGTGTTTGCTCAGCTCTGTCTCATGTCCTTACTGCCATCCAGTGTCCCCATGTCTGTCCTACCTCCTCATCTCTGTGCTCTCCATGCACCCTGAGTTCTTGTCTCCACCCTGTGCCCTCAGCAGGGTCAGTGTAAATCCTGAGGTAGCCTGGGTCCTAGAATCGCCTTTCCCTTGCCCTGGGTGGCCCTGGCGCCTGGGGCTGTTGACCAGCCTCTCTGAGGGCATGGTGGTGCACAGGTAGAACTCTGTAAGTCAGAGTTGTTGAGGCTATCAGGGAAGTGGCTGGGGGGAGACCTCTGATTTCTTCCCCTGAGAGGCAGCCTGGAGCCTGAGGGGCTTGCAAGGAGCTCCCCACATGTCCTTCCCTGGCAGAACCGGGCTTCGGGAAAGAAGGCAGACACACACAGGGCAGGGAGGACTGGAGTGGCTGGAACTGAAGTGGCCGGCTGCTCTCCTGTCATCTAGACACGGGGAAGCCACTGAGGAGGAGCTGGCCGACTCAGCCCTTCTCCAGCTCCGGCCAGAATTGGCATGGCAGGAGGGGCTGGCCAGGGAAAGGGTTAAGTTTAATTTATCCTGATTTCTATTTAATATCATGCTCTCCCCGCAGGAGCCGGCAGCTGTGAGCTGATTGCGCGCTCTCATTATGCAGTCTGTATCGCTAATGGCCTGTGACAAAGGCATGCGGCTTCCAGGCCTTACCCCCGAGAGCCAATTAAACACACATACTCCCTTCCTGTTTGCAGTGCATTACAATGAAATTAAACTGAATTTCAAAATCATTTTCTCCTAAAGACATCTCTTTACAATAATTAATGCATACTATTCCTTTCCGACTGAAATATTCATCAGGAGCGGTGACTAAAATGTTTTAACGCCGACTGCCCCACATTTTGCGTTGCTGCCGCCCTAGTGCTCAGTCAGCCCTGCTATCGGCAAAATCCACAGGGTTTTGGTTCCTGTGCTTTTAAGGAAAACAATTCTGCAGCTTCTTATTTGAATTTTAAAATAAAAGAAGATGGCTACAAAGTAAGTCAGGTTTCCAAATAGGGATCACTCAGAAGGATGCATAAAAAGCATAATTAGTTCAAAAGAAATATTTTCTATATTCTGCATTTGAGAGACAGTAGCAGAGAGAGGTCTGTTTCCAGCAGACTGACATATATTGCTGCAGATGTTTACAGAGGGTGAACCAGATGGGCATGTGCTAATATACTGACCACATCCTGTCACGGGCAGAGACAGGAGGGACCAGAACAGGTAACCTGGCTCCTGGCCCCCAGCCAGGGGCCCTCTGCTGACTGGCACCTCAGATTCTCCTGCCAGGGTTCCTGGGGCACTGGCTTCCATTCTGGGGGCTGAAAGACACCCCATCTGCAAATCCTTCAGAACCCTCCACAAATCTGCTCTCTGCCCAGTGTGGAGGGACCGGGCAGACGGGATACTGCCAGCCACAGCTGCTAGGAAATACACTTCTGCGGTGTGTGAGAGAAAGCCATGGAGCTGTGGGACCACAGGGTAGACATGAGACTGACTGCGATCAGCAAGTCCAGGCCTAACTGCCACCCGCATGAGGGCTCATGACAGCAGCAGAGAACAGACACGGGCTCCATCCCCTACACATCCATGTTGACCTGAGTGAGCCTGGTGAGATGACATGCATGCATCAGCCCCAAGCAGCACATGCCATGGGGGTCACCAGCATCCCATCCCATCTGCAGGCAGCCTCCTTTCTCCTGTGTGTTCCTTCCACACAAGAGAGCAGGGGTTAAGGCACATTTCTGATTACAGGGCCACATATGAGGACATGTGAAAACAGGCTTTTCTTTTAGAAAATATTGCCTTGAGGTTATTATGAACCAATGCATATTAAGCATGAACGTTTCAGAACTACAGATAGACAAAAAGAAAAGGAGAAGCCACCCAGAATCTCTCCACCCAGATGGAGGGAGCCGATGCTCTGGTGCGTGTTCTAGGTGAGCACGCACACCAGTGAAGTGATGCAGCTGCAAACCTCAACACTGCCAGTATCCGCAGAATCAACTGTTGGGCTGAAGGCTGGTGGCGGCTGGGGGGAGGGTGGCGGGAGCAGGAGGCTCCTCAGAGCAAGCTCTGCGTGCGAGCCCCAGGTGAGGATGCCAGCCTGGGGGCCCCACCAGTGCATTCCAGCAGCCCAGTCTCTGGTCCAGGCCCTGGGGCCCCAGGCTCTGGCAATGGGTTTACACTTGTTTGCTTGGGCAGGTGACACAGAGGGTACACTTTAGTAGGGAACAGGGAAATGAATGACCCATGCCAAAAATAAACCGGATTCTATCAAAACAACTTTGACCCTGAGTGGGGGAGGGGAAGACTGACACAGCATGATGGGCTAGGAGGGAGGGTGAGAGGAGGTGGTGAGGAAGCTCTCTGACTTAAGAGTGCAGTGGTGACTGGGAAGGGGGTGGGGCGTCCTGACCCAAGAAGGGCAATAAGACCACCAGGAAGGGGCTGCTGGCCCTCCTGAGGGTTGTGGCCCCAGAAGCTTCCTTTTAGAGGCTGCCAGGGGGCAGAGGTGCTGGGTGTGGATGCGGCCAGGAAGGTAAGAGACACAAAGTGTACCCCCCCCCCACCCCAGGTCCTGTCTCTGCCCTTGATGGAAAATTCAGGGGTGTGATGACAACCTGGGGTAGCCAAATCATGTTCCTTTCCCTTCCCCTCAGGTGCCTCTCCTCCAGTGCCCTCTCCCTCTCTGTGCCCCCTACCTGTTTTAAACCAGCCATCTGAGGTGAACGCGTTCTTTGTTTCTTCTGGTTTGTCCCAGTATTCCCGGAAAACAGAGGGTCCCCTGACCAAGAGCTCCCCTTCCTTCTCCTTCAGTCCTGGCATCACCTGTGGTGCAGAAGAAAAACATGCACATCAGAGCAACACTGCCCAGGATGAGGTCTCCACCTGCCTTCCCTATGCCCCACCTGACCTGAGGATCACACGCTTTTCTGAAATTAAACACTATGCTGGAAACGATTAAGAACCACAGCTTTCAGCACAAATTCAATCATGACATTGCCGAGCTGCTCGTTGAGCTCACCTTGCCCTGGGCAGGGCTGTGGGTCATCTCTTCATTCTAAAACTGCTTCATCCTACAGACTGAAGATGTGAGTAAAGTGGCCAGGCCTCAGAGCTTGAGGCTGTCTGGATTCACGGTCTGTCCACTTCTAAAAGCCACGCTCCTGGCTTCCCTTGGGATCCTGTGTTCAGGGCACTTGGACAAACTACGGACAGGAGAAGCAAGCAGCTGCCCGCCCGCACCTGCAGCCACTGCAGGACCTCTGCGTTGGTAGCACCTGCTGTAGAGCCCTCTGGAGGGGGTTACTTTGCTTGGTGAAAAGGAAGCTGACAGGGTAGTCAATGGAGAGAGGGCAGCTCCAGGAGGAAGAATTGGGTGCCCGGAGAGAGTGGCGCTGGATTCACATGGTCATGGAAAGCAGGGGTTATCAGTTTCTCCAGTGTGACTCCAGTGACGTGCAGGAGGGAGGCTCGGTTTTATTAGAAGCAGCAGGGGCTTCTGTGGTGCCAGGATGAGCATCTGCAGAGGGGCCCCTGTGAGGTCACTGATGGCTTAGTTGGAGAATTCAACACTCCTCACTTAGTAAAAGAACTAGTAGTCAGAAAACCAGCAAGGCTGTGGAAGAACTCAACACCTTAATCATCTGCATCTAATTGACATTTATACTCCAATCCAAACCTGTAGAACATTCACCAAGGAGGACCACATTTTCTGAGCCATAAAACATACCTTAACAAATTTACAAAAACTGAAATCGTAGCAAGCATGCTTTCTGACTATAAGTTAGAAACCAATAGCAGAAAAATCACTGAACACTTGGAAAATAAATACCACATTTATAAATAAATAATCCATGAATCAAAGAGGAAGTCTTAAGAAAAATTAGAAAATATTTTGGACTGAATGAAAATTAAAATACAACATATTAACATTACGGGGAATACAGCTAAAGCAATGCCTAGAGGGAAATTTACATCATTAAATGCACACATTAGAAAAAAAGGTCTCAAATCAATAACCTAAAAGTTTTACTTTAAGAAACTAGAAGGTCTATCAGTAGTGGGAGCAGAGAGCATGCCGGCCTAGTCACCACCACACCAGGGGGAGCGGCAGCTGCTGTCCTGCCCCGTCACCATCACCGCAACCATGAGCAGCGAGGCCAAGACCCAGCAGCTGCCCAGCGCCCCCAACCTCAGCACCGCTGACACCAAGTCTGGCACCCTGGGTGCCAGGAAGCAGTGGCCCCAGAGGCCTCACATTGGCAGCGCCTGCTGTCGGGGACAGAAAGATCACAACAAAGGTTTTGGAAACAGTAAAATGGTTCAATGTAAGAAACAGATATGGTTTCATCAACACAAATGACACCAAGGAAGATATATTTGTTTATCAGACTGCCATAAAGAAGAATAACCCCAGGAAGCCCCTTTGCAGTGTTGGAGATGCAGAGATTGTGGAATTGGATATTGTTGAAGGAGACAAGGGTGCGGAGGCAGCATATGTTACAGGCCCCGGTGGCAGTAAACATGCAGCCGACCATAACCAATATAGATGCTATCCCTGTTGTACGGATCCTCCACGCAATTACCAGCAGAACTACCCGAATAGTGAGAGTGGGGGAAAGAACGAGGGATGGGAGAGTGCTCCCGAAGACCAGGCCCACCAGCGCCGACCCTACTGCAGGTGATGGTCCCCACCTTACTATGTGGAGAGCCCTGTGAGTGTCAGCCACAGTGGTCTGTCCTTCCTGGTCCGGGAGAAGTGATGGAGCGTGCTGACAGTTGGGGTGCAGGAGAACAAGGCAGACCAGTGAGAGGATGTGTACTGGGGCGATGCATTCCATGATTCCGCAGAGGCTCTCCTGTCAAAGTGAGCCTAGTGAGGACAGCAAAGTAGAAGATAAGGAAAATCAAGATGAGACCCAAGGCCAGCAGCCACCTCAACGCCTGTGCCTCTGCAACTTCAATTATTGATGCAGATATCACCCCCAAACCCTAAACCACAGGATGGCAAAGAGTCAAAAGCAGCCGATCCACCAGTGAGAATTTGTTCACCCCTGAGGTTAAGTAGGGTGGGGCCGAGGAAATGCTGGTTCCCTACCATCATCCAGTTTAGTCATCCAACAAGAAGAAATGAGTATCAAATTCGAGCAATAAGAAATGAACAAAAGGTTGGCACTGTAGACCTTAAGTGCTTGCTTTTTTTTAAAGCCTGGTTTTTCTCAATACACCTTTATAAAGGTTTTTTAATTAGTTCATTTAATCTGGTCAAGTTTCAATTTTTAAAATGTTTTATTTATTTTTAGAGAGGAGGGAAGGGAGGGAGAATGAGAGGGAAAGAAAAATCAATGTGTGGTTACTTTTCGAGTTCTCCCAGTTGGGGACCTGGCCTGCAACCCAGGCATGTGCCCTGACTGGAAATTGAAACAGTGACCCCTTGGTTCGCAGGATGGGGCTCAATCCACTTAGCCACACCAGCCAGGGCAAGTTGATTTTTAAAACCTGATTTTAAATTTTTAATAAGTTTACATCTTGATTTTTAAAAATATGTCAACAAACTCCAAGCACTTGTTAATAAAGGTTTTAAATAATTGTCTTTGTGTTTAAAAAAAGAAAGAAAAGGAACGAAAAGAAACTAGAAAAAGAGAGAAATATTTAAAAACCAAACAGATGTCCTCACTGATGGCTCAGCAGAATGGTGCCGACCTGTAAAACCAAAGGTCACTGGTTCAATTCCCCAGTCAGGGCACAACCATGTTACAATCCAAGTCTCCAGCCAATATGTAACTGGAAGTAAGTGAAAGGCAACCATACATTGATGTTTTGCTCCCTTTCTTCCTCCCTCCTTGCCCTTCTCTCTAAAAAATAATGAATAAAAAATATATTTTTAATTAAAAATAAAAAGCAAACAGAAAAAAGTACCCAATAAAAATAAGATAGAAAGACTGAAAAGGGAAAAGCAATAAAGGAAATTTAGTAAAGCCAAAAGCTAGTTCTTTGAAGAAAGATAAAAAATAGGCAAACTTCTAGCAAGAATTACAAAGAAAAAAGACTTAGAAGACACAAGTGATCAGTATGATCAATGAGAAGGGTATCACTTCAGATTCTACATATAGTAAAAGGTTAATAAGGGAATTCTATGAAGAACTATCCACATACATTCAGCAACTTAAATGGGCCAGTTCCTTTAAAAAAGTCACAATCTACCAAAAGTTATCCAAAATACAGTAAATGGCTTGAATAGTCCTATAACTATTAAGGAAGTTGAATTAAGTTAAAACCTTCAACAAACAAACAAACCCTCTAGACCCACACCAGGCCCCCTAGCCCAGGGTTTCAGCACCAGGAAGAGAAGTCCCAGTAACTTGTGGCTGTAAGAATTAGCAGGGACTGAGGCTGAGACAGAGGGCTTCTAGAATTCTTGGCAGTTCCTCTTAAAGGGTCTGCTCTCAGCTTACTCAGACTCACTCCCTCTGAGCTCTAGCAGCAGAGACATATGGGGAGGAAGTGGATTGTTTGGCATCAGGGTGAGAGCCAGAGGGGCAACTTTCTCTCAGTGAGAAGTGCTGGTGGAAGCCTTGTTCCTTCAATGAGTCATCTCCCCACAGAGCCAGCAGGCAGATGCCATATCTGAGACTCCACCAACCTGGCTCACAGTTTGCCCCACCCTGGTGATTCCCTGAGGTTCCACTCCATCCAACTTTAGGCTTTTATTCAGTGGCTTTTCCATACAAATGGCTGGTCTTGGCTCATGCTTTAAATTTTCCTAAATTCTCTCAAATAGGCAGCATCTGGCTTCATCATGCTCCATACCTCTCGCTAAGTGGCCCCAAGCTGGGCGCTAGCAACAGCAAGCCTTGGTTCACAGCTTAGCCTTGCCTAGGCACTTCCAAGTCCAGCACAAGCAGCAGCCACCTGCAGATGGCTTTGTAGCTGATGCCAGGTGGCCCTGGGAAAACACAGGTGGTGGCAGACCTTGGCCTGCACCTCCTGAGAGGCCCCAGAGCCGGCACATCCAGTGGATGGCTACAGGCGCATCAAAGCACCACCATCCAACCGCCTCCACAAGCAACACACTCATGGGGTTGACTCAGCAGGCACCAGAGCCCGGATAAAGTAAATCCTGTTCTGTGGGGTGGACCTCTGCACAGCTGATCCTCCAAGGTGGTCAGAGAACAGTGGTCAGTGGTCACAGCCACTACTTACGGCAGATCAGCCCATGTAAATCCCTCTCATTGACATGCCAACAGCAATCAAGGCTCAACTACAAAAGCAGGGTGCACACAGCCCACATGGTGGGCACACCCTGAGTACTAGCTTGGATGATAGGGCAGGCTGTGCCATTGGACCCTACAGGACCCTACACATGAGCCTACTCTACCAAGCCTGAGGGATTTAGCAACTCTTCTTAATAAGAGGGAGGACCTCAGAAAAACCAGGACTTATTTATAAAAAATGTGTATTTATTCTTACATGTTTAAACTCCAGTCACTTTCAAAGTACTCTCCATTTGGTACAGTACAACTATTGAGACATTTTTTCCACTGCTCAGAACAGTTTTTGAACTCATCAATTTTGATGCCATTTAGTGCTTCTGCCATTTTTAGTTTCACCTCTTTCTACATTGGCAAAACATTCCCCTTTAAGGGCTTTTTCATCTGGGGAAACAAAAAAATTGCTTGGGATGAAATTGGGTGAATAGGGAGGGTGGGTTACAGGGGTCATGCTATTGGTCAAAAACTCCTAAATACTCAGCACTGTGTGGACAGGTGTACTTGTAAATCACCCATCATGATATGGGCAAATATCTTGAAAGAGTCTTCAGAAAAAGTTCATTGAAGCCAAAAGCAGCCTCTCACAACAATGGCCACTGGTACACCAATACAGGTGGGTTCCTAGAACATTCACCTAGTGAAGGATGCCTCTACTACACAGAGCCCACCCTTGTATAGAGAAACAAACACAGAGAGGCTGCCAAAATGAGGAGAAAAAGAAACATGGCCCAAATGAAAGGATAGAACAAAACTAACCACCTCCCCCCAAATAAAAAAAAACTAAACAAAATGGAGTCAAGAAATGTACTAGAGGCAGAATTCAAAACACTGGTTATAGGATGCTCGATGAATTTAGTGAGAACCTCAACAGCATAAAAAAGAACCAGTCAGAAATGATGGATACAGTAATTGAAGAATAATTTGCAGGAAATCAACAGTAGAGTGGATGAATCCAATAATCAAATCATTGATTTGGAATGTAAGGAAGCAAAAAACAACCAATCAGAAAAGCAAAAAGCAAAAAATATCCAAAAAATTAAGGACAGTATAAGGAGCTTCTGAGACAATTTCAAATGTACCTACATTCACATTATGGGGATACTGGAAGGAGAAGAGAGAGAGAGCACCAAATTAAAAACCTAGTCGAAAAAACAATGAGAGAAAACTTTCCTAACTTGATGAGCTAAAAAGACATATAAGTCCAGGAATTGCAGAGAATCCCAAACAAAATGAACCCAAAGAAGCCCATACCCAGACATGTCATAATTAAAATGCAAAAGTTTAAAGAAAAGGAAAGAATGTTAAAAGCAGCAAGAGAAAAGCAGTCAGTTACCTACAAGGGAGCTCCCATAAGGTTATCAGCTGATTTCTCAAAAGAAACTTTGCAGGCCAAAAGGGATTGGCAAGCAATCTTCAAAGAGATAAAAAGCAAGAACTTATAATCAAGATGACTCCACTTGGGAAAGCTGTCAGTTAGAATTAAAGGGCAGATAAAGAGCTTCCCAGTCAAGAAAATGCTAAAGGAGTTCATCACTATCAAACCAGTATTATATGAAATGTTAAAGGGTCTTCTTTAAGAAGATAAAAATATGAATAAAATGGTAATAAATACATATCTATCAACAATTGAATATAAAAGACAAAACAAATGAACATGCAGTACAGAAACAAAATCATAGATATAGAGAATGTTGCCAGATGGCAAAGGGATTTGGGGAGGGTGGGTGGAAAGGTGAAGGGATTAAGAAGTATAAATTGGTTGGTGCAGAATAGTCACTGGAATATAAAGCATAGCATAGGGAACATAGTCAATAATAGTCTAGTAACTATGTATGGTGTCATACACCCATATGTATGGGTGTGAGATTTATTGAGATGATCACTTATTAAGTTATGTAATGTCTAATCACTGGGATGTACACCTGAAACTAATATAACAATGTACGTCAACTGTAAATGAAAATTAAAAATGACTTTTAAAAAATATTTTATTTATTATTTTTAGAGAGAGGGATAGGGAGAGAGACATACATGTATGGTTGCCTTTCACCTGCCTCCAGCTAGAGACCTGGCTTGCCACCTGGTTATGTGCCCTGGCTGGGAATCAAACCAGTGACCTTTGGGTTTGCCAGCTGGTACCTTATCCACTGTGCCACCAGCCAGGGCAAACAGAAAAAAAATAAAAAGATTTTAAAAGTACAGTGAAAAATTTAAAATAAATAAATAATGTACGACATCCATTCATGATAAAAACTCTCAGCATATTATAAATAGAATTAAATCTACAAAACACCTACAGCCAATAGTGTAGTACCATACTTAATAGTGAAAGACCAAATACTTTCCCCATAAGATCCAAAACCAGACATGAGTATCCATGCTCTGTGTTCCTATTTGCCATAATACTGGAAATGCTATTTAGAACAATAAGGCAAGAAAAAGAAATAAAAGGAATAGAGACTGAAAAGGAAGAAATAAAAACGTTTCTATTTGCAAAAAACATAATTGATATATGTAGAAAATCCAAGAAATTTACAGAATCTCATAAACTAATAAGTGAATGAAATAATGTTACTAAAGGATATAAACCAAACACTGTAATCAACTGTATTTTTAAAAATTTATTTATTTCCCTGGCTGGTAGCACAGTGGATAAGGAAGGCACCGGCCTGCGAATCCAAAGGTCGCTGGTTCAATTCCCAGCCATGGCACGTAACCAGGTTGTAAGCCTGGTCTGCAGCCAGGTCCATAGCTGGAGGCAGGTGAAAGGCAACCATACATTGATATTTCTCTTTCTCTCTACCTCTCTCCCTTCCCCTCTCTCTAAAAATATTAATAAATAAAATCTTTTTAAAAAATTCATTTATTGTTGTTCTATTACAGTTGTCCCATTTCCCCCGACCCCATTGTTCTCCTCTGCCCTGCCCACACCTTCTTTCCCATAGTCAATGCCCACCCTGTTGTCCTTGTTCATGGCAATTGTATTTCTGTATATCAGTAACGAACAATTAGAAATAAATAAAAACTCTACACTTACAAAAGTTGAAAAAGAGGAGGCAAAGGAGGAACAGAAGAAGATAAAATACTTAGGTAAAAATCTGAAAGAACATGTATAGGTTTTTTATGCTGGCCCCTGACCCGGCATCCCCCCAAACACATATGCTCCAACACAGACTTAAGTAAAATCCATACTGTGTTCATGGATTGGAAAACTCATCATACTATAGATGTTAATTCTCTCCAAGCTGATCTATGTATTTAATACAATTCTGATCAAGATTCCAAAAGGATTTTTTTTTCATAGATGTAAATAAACTATTTCTAAAATTGGTATGGGCAGGTAAAAGACCTAGAATAAACAAAACAACTTTGAATAAGAATGAAATTGGTGGAATAATACTTCAATTTAGAAACTTACTATAAAGTCATAGTAGTCAAGGCTGTGGTACTGGCAGGGGAAGCGACACACAGATTAATGGGAGAGAATGTGTAATCTATATACAGACCTGTTCAAATATGTATAATCAATTGTGACAATGTTGCAACAGCAACTCAATGTAGAATGTGTAGTCTTTTTAACAAATAATATTTCAACAACTGGATAATAATATGCAAAAAAGTAATCTCCACCTAAATTTCACATATTATGCAAAAACTCACCCAAGTTCCATCATGGATGTAAATATAAACTGTAAAACTATAAAACACAGAAAAAAGCTTGGAGAAAATTTTTGTGACCTGGAGTTAGAGAAGAAGTTCTTAGCAATAACAACAAAAAGCATGATCCACCAAAAGCGAAATATGTTAGATTTCATCAAAATTAAAAACAGGTGTTTTTTTTTTTTTTGCTTTATGAAATACAAGAGAATACAAAGACAAGCCAGACTGGGAGAAAATATTGACAAATATGTCCAACAAAGAGGACTTAAAACTCAACAGTAGGAAAATGAACAACCTGAGGGGAATCTGTCTCCCTATCTGGACAAAAACTGCCTGGGCAGAATCTGTCTGATGTAACTATTTTGGAAGTCAGGAGTCTGTTGAAGGCTAGCAACTTCCAGAGGAAGGCTTAGGTGGGAAATTGCAAGTAATTTTGGTCATTTTCAGCTCTTAGTACAGTAGCATCTACCCATCTTCCACCCCATCCCCATGCTAGGCAGCTGTGCATGTCCTCCTGGAGCAGCATATACACAGCTTGCGGGAGACAGGGTGGGCAGAGGACCCACCTCCAAAAGTTAGGGATCTGTGCTGACTGTTGATTCTGATCACAGAGGTGTGAACAAAGAGGCAACCACCCATGTCATTGCACCTCCCTATATTGTTGCAAGTTCCTCCCCCACCAGATGAAGTGACTTCCACAGAACTTAAAGTGCTGGTGCTCCAACCCCTTCATTTTTCACTTTAGCCAGACATTAAAATTAGCACATTCAAAAATAACTGAATTTATGGGAATAATTAGAAAGTGACTGCACATGAAGAAGGAAAGGTTTGGAAAAAACATATGAAGACCTAGTTTTACACCTCTGGCTGATCCTCAGCACAGAAATAGCCTATAACAATCAATATATAAAAGTAATAAACAAAAACAATAAGGAAACCCAGCAAACCCTGCGGAAGTGGAAGAATCTGATTCCCATTATTTCCACATTGTTAGATCCAAATGCCCAATGTTCAACAAAAATTAAAAGGCATGCAAAGCATCAGAAAAGTGTGACTTATTTAAAAATAAGATAATCAACAGAAACTGTTCCTGAAAAAGACTTAATGGAAGATATACTAGACAGAGACTTTAAAACAGCTATCTTAATGATGCTGAAAGACCTAAAGGAAAGTGTGGAGGAAGTCAAAAAACAATGTGTGAACAAAATGGAAATATTAATTGAGAGAGAAAACCTCAAAAAAAATTCTGAAGCTGCAAAGTAAAGTGAAATGAAAAACTCACTTGACAGTTTCAAAGGCAGATGTCAGTAGGCAGAAGAATCCGTAAATCTGAACATAACACAATGGAAATTATGATTTATTTTGAAAAAGGAAAGGTATTTTGTTGATTTGAGGGGTATACAGATTTATATTAAAGGTACAATTATGCTGTTAAATCCCATTCCCTTTAAAAATACCCTAAAATATACAGTCCTGCCTGATTAGGCTAGCTTTAAAACAGAGAAGCAAAATATACCATTTTTCAGAAACACAACAGTTTACGACTTAGCATTCCAGTCATAAATTCAAAGTTCCCGGAAGCTGCTATACTCAATTAGGGGAGGATCTTATGCACATTCCTCAACTCTTACACCACATGTAATTTCCTATCTCTGCGCAAGCTGCATGTCTCCCGTTTGCCTCCCCTCTCTCAAACCAGGTGAGTTCTCAGGCCGAATGCCTGTCTGCCGTCATCTGGGAGTATCAGGGAGAGGGAGAGGGAGAGGGAGAGGGAGAGGGAGAGGGAGAGGGAGTGGGAGTGGGAGTGGGAGTGGGAGCGGGAGTGGGAGAGGGACAGCACCTGCCTGCCTGCAATGTCCATCTGGGCGAGAGAGACAGTGGAAATTACAGAGTTAAGGAACAGAAAGAAAGATTGAAGAAAAACAAACAGAGCTTAAAGTACCTGTGGGACACCAACAAACAGATCAACATATGCATTGGGGGAGTCCCAGAAGAGAGAGAATATATGAAATAATAGTGGCTGAAAACTTCCCACATTTGTCGCAATACAGGAGTATAAATATCCATGAAGCTCAAGAAATTCCAAGACAAACTAAAAATGTCCCACACCAAGACACATTATAATCAAATTTCAAAAGACAGAATCTTGAAAATAGCAAGAGAGAAGCAACATCACATACAAGGGATCCTGAATGAGATTATCATCAGCTTTCTCATCAGAAACTTTGGAAGCAGGGCATTGATATATTCAAAGTGCTAAAAGAAAAAACAAAACCAAACCCTGTCAACCAAGAGTCCTATATCCAGTAAAACTGTTCTTCAAAAGCAAGGGAGAAATTAAGACATTCCCAGATAAATAAAAGTTGAGAGAGATGGTGACCACTAGACCTGCCCTACAAGAAATGTTCACAGGAGTCCTGCAAATGAAAAGAAGGGACACTAGATAGTGACCTGAAGCTGTACGGAGATCTCAATAAAGGTTAATACATCGCCAACTATAATAGCTGTATTATTATAACAATGGTTTGCACTTGCGCTTCTTGTGTTTTACATGATTTTAAGAGACTAACACTTCTAACAGAAAAAAACAATTACCACTGTAAAAACTAGTATTACAAACTTTGTAAGTCCAAATCTTGTTTTCTATATAATTTTAGACTAATGCATTTAAAATAATGAGTTTATGTTTTGGGGCACAGAATGTTTAGAGATGTAATTTTGTGATATCAACAACTGAAAGGGGTGATATTGGAGCAGTAAAGGAACAGAGTTTTTGTATATTATCGAAGTTAAGTGGTTATAAATTCAAATTAATGTTAAAACTTTAGGATATGAAATGTAACCCTCATGGTAACCATAAAGAAATGATCAATCACAGATGAAAAGAAATGAGAAAGGAATTAAATATTTCACTATTAGAAATCAACTAAACGCAAAAGAAGGCAGTAATACAGGAAATGAGGGACATGAAAAGCTACATGGCGTATAGGAAACAAAAAAGCACATGACAAAAGTCCCTCCTTATCAGTAATTAAATTTATTTATTTATTTATTTAAACGCACAAGGGATATTGTATTACGAGCCATCACCTACAATATATTCAATTTTAAGCCAAAGGCAAAGTTAATCTCACTCTTTTACTGATTTCAAAAACAAAGGATAGCCCTGGCTGGTGGCTCAGTGGATAAGGTGCCAGCCTGTAAACCCAAAGGTCGCCGGTTCCATTCCCAGCCAGGGCACATAATCAGGTTGCAAGCCAGGTCTCCAGCCAGGTCCTTAGCTGGAGGCAGGTGAAAGGCAACCATACATTGATGTCTCTCTCCCTCTCTGCCTCTCTCCCTTCCCCTCTCTCTAAAAATAATAAATTAAATTAAATAAACCCAAAGTATGTCCTTGGTGTCAGATAGGCTCATCTACAACCACAGTATTTGAAAACATATTAACAGTTATTGAGAAATAAATTTATTTTTAAACTATTTTTGTACTTATGTGATTTACCAGAATGTAAACCTTAATTATGACTTTATTTGCTACTTGTCTTAGACTGTTCAATGTCTAAACCTCACATATTGTTATAAACATTTCACATTCATTTTTTTGCTAATTCCACCAAATTTGTCCTAATTGAAATAAACATATGAGAGATTTTACATAGCGAAGTTTAGGGATTGTTTTAAAGGTAAATAATCCTTTTTCATAAAGTTTAAATGTGAAAGTACTAGAAAATTTATGTTATGTTATAAAAATGAAATTGATATGAATATACATTTTCAGATTAAATATTAGTAATTTTGTCAATTATATTACTATCTTATTGAAGAAAGTAAAGATGAACTAAAAAGAGTCATAAATATTTTTGACAATGTTTTTCATGCAAGAACAAAGGTTTATTTTTTTTCTCTCTCAGATGCAGGGTTGGATCTGGAGTTGGAGGTAGGAGATGCCTTTTTATATATTTAAGAACATATATGTGGATATTTTTTGTAGATGCTTATTTATACATTTGTTACTATAGACACCTGAGAGGAAATGACAAGTTTCATTTTAGGAAAGATGAAAACAAAAGTATTATTCTCCTGGTTAAGTAAATTTATATATCATGCAAAATATTTGATATATTTATGCATTTATACTTAAGAATTCTGTCTCCATCTATTTTTTTAACAAATATTTAAAGTACACAATGGATTTTGAAGTGTTAATACAAAGCATTTCAAATATGTCTATAGCTTATATAATTAGTTACTACAAGTTAAATGATAATATTTTAGATATATTGTAGTAAATTAAGCAGTTTTTCTTTTTCTTTAAAACTTATTTTACATTGGAATGCTATTTTTGTGGAATATATTGCAGAAATGGTGTGTTGAAGAACTCACTTTTGTGAAAGCTGACAGTGCCAAACCCACAGTAAAAAATGAACTTGGTTTTTGAGTCAGATCCTACCCCCTCCAAAAATACAACTCAACTTTATTTTAAGCTACTGGAACTACAACTTAGTCTTTTTGGAGAGAGGGTACAGTGCAGAGAATATAGTCAATAATATTCTAACATCATATGGGTGCAAGATTTATTGGAATGATCATTTAGTAAGTTATGAAATGTCTAATGACTGGGGTATACACCTGAAACTATAATTATAAAATTTAACAATTAAAAAAACACACATTCTCCAATTATATGCTATCTACAAGAGACTCACTTGAAACCCAAAGACAGATGTATTCAAAGTGAAAGGATGGAGAAAGATACTCCATGCAAATAGTAACCAAAACAGAGCACAGAGGTTATACTAATATCAAACAAATTTGATTTTAAATCAATAAAGGTTATGAGAGACAAAGAAGGAAGTTTTATGTTAATAAACAATTCACTACAAGATGATATAATAACTATAAACATTTATACATCAAAATGTATGAAGCAAAAACTGATAGAATTGAGGGGGGCAATGGACACGTCTATCTAAATTCTGTCCTAAGGTAGAAGTTAATAACTGAAAGTCCTCAGCCCTGCCCTTCCTCAGTCTCCCCCAGACCTGGGTGCCTTTCAGAGACCCCTTAGATCCCACAGTTATTCTTCTGTCAGAGTTCTGGCATTCTTAGAATTAAATGTCACCTGCTCAGATCACTGCGTGGTTTGTCTCATGACTGAACCCAGATTCAACCTGTGTTAATTTACAGATAGAACCACCCCACTCCATGCTGTGGTCACTCCGGCTCCAGCCATCTCTGGACCGTCTCTCTATTCCTCCATGTGTGCTGGACCTCAAAGTCCAGACCCAGCAAAACCATACTCTGTCCTTGACTCCCTGGCTGTGTGCACATTGACCATATACGAGCTGGTCTGTGTGATGGGAAGTGGAGACCAGAGCTCGTGAACTCCAAGAGGGTTTCCTGCCCACATCCCAGCATTGGGTCCTCAATTTCTGAGTTCACGCAGTAAGAGAATACTTATGATCTTATTCCAGGCAAATTGCATGAAATGAAGAGATACTAATTTGATTGATTCTGGGTTTTTTGTTTGTTTTTTGTTTTTTACATTTAGTATCTCTGAAACCAAGGTGTGTGTCCCCATAGATGGTGACTTGGTTTGGTGAAGGAGAATGACAGCTGTCTGCAGACGTCGCACTGACGCTGACCAGCCTTGAGCACAGCGGCTGCCAGCCCCCAGGCTTTGTGGCCACAGACATGCAGGGTGCGAAGTTGGAGTCCCCTGTAACTGAAACCACCTTTTTCAACCAGAGCCCCTCAGATACCACTCAATCCCATTCAAAACTTAATCTGACTCCCTTCTTCGATTCACCTGACACATCTACCGCAGCATAAATCCCATAAAGGCAGGCAGATTCACGGATCCTAACTTGTACAGATTTACCAAGGGGGTCTCTTGGTCTATAGAAAGCAAATATCAAGTAACTAAAACATGTCGCCATTTTCTTTGTGCCAAAAAAGACAAGGCATTTTTGTTTCTTTGGGGAGGGGGGAAATGAGCTACCAGATAGAGTTCTAAACACACATGTGCCTATTATAGTGTATATTTGCTTATGTCCTACTAGCTCACTGGACAGCCCTTGGCAGTAAGGTCAGTTTAATTTTGGTAGCTGATGCAAATTTTAGAGACAAAGGTATGATGGAATATCAAGAGTGAAGATAAACCAGGAGAAAGAGAACAGCATGAGGAGAATATCATCACAGAGAAATAATAAACAAACTAAAATAGTACATATGCTGTTTTTTAATAAAACCTGTCACTCACATCACTGGCCACATGCAGAGCCAGAGCCCTGTAGGGATGTCTGCTGGGATTCCTCACCCACTCAGAGTTGGCACCCACATCTGCTAGGATGAGGAACAGGGCTGGGTGGGTGGTCAGCGGGGCCCACTCCCCATGCTCTGAGGATGCCAACTGTTCTGGAGGGTGCACTCAGGTGCAGATTGGATGGGGCATGCAGCCAGACCCCGGGTGCCCAGCAGTCTCACTTGACTTCATGCCACACCTATTTTCCACACAGCAGCGCAAGTCTGGGCTCTCTTCACAGGGACTCCCTGTCTTTGTGCCTAAAGGGACAATGTGTGACTAAGGTCACATGCACCTGCACACAGGTGCCTCTCCATTTTACTGTGGCCATGGCCATACCTGGGAGCTGCCAACATAAACAAGAATGCATCCTCATCTGAAGCAGCCTGAACCCCACTTTCAAAGGCTGCAGTGTCTGCCCCTACTCTGCACCATGTTCCATTGGCCTAGTGACCTGCTGGTAGCAGCACTGGCTTTTTCTCTGTCAGCAGCACGGGTGGCTGGAAAGTCCTCAGGTGGAACACCTGACACCTGTTCGATTCATGTGAAGATGGCTCTGCCCCTCTGTGGTGGAGGGCATGCTAGATGAAGGTGTTGGAATCCAGGCAAGTGAGCAGGGGCAGAGCACATGGCAGAATGCCGGTCCCTAAGGGCCCCTCCTTGACTATGGCTTCTGCTGTAACTTGATGAAGGGCTGCCCAGTACTGCCTGGTACTTAGGCCAGAAAGAACTTGTCATCCCTGCAGGGAGGAGCCAATGGGAGGAAGGTGGGGCCTTCTGTTTCAGAGCATGCTTTTAAAGGGTATTAGGGGCAGGCTCCAGCTGACAGCAGGAAGACAGAGGGCATTCACCTGGCATATCACGGTGCCAGATAGATGCTCTTTTCCATGTAAGATCCCCCCTTCCACCTTCTACCTGGCTCTTGATGGAGGTGGCAACCCCACCCCAGCCCAAGAGGCAAGGAATTCTCTGCCATTTGTCTGAAATAAGTGCCTCTGGAGGGACAGCACTGTTACCATCCTGGGGCAGAGTGTGTCCAGGCCCCACCGCGAGTCGAGTGTAGCAGTTGGTGGCACACGTAGCGACAGATGGCAGTGACAGGGGAGAGGACTGGAGATGCTGGTGGTGTGGGCAGGAGAGGCAACAGAGCAGTCTGCTGTCCACAGTGACAGCCTGCATATGGATAAACTACAAGATAATTTTTAAAGAGAAATAAAAGGAAGCAGAGTTCATAGCCACTGTTCTGCTCTAGTCCATGCATATCCCACATGAGTCTCTGCATCCTCAGCAAGAGAAGATGATTATGTGTAAAAGGCCTGCCTACCCTGTGAGTTAAGTACAGCTGGGAAGCCCTTTATCTGCTGATGGACCCCATTGTTGCTGGCTAGCGCTCGGCTCCCATGTAAGCATGCAATTTCCAAAAATAAATAAATAAGTAAGTAAAGAGACCATGCGTGAT
The DNA here is from genome assembly GCA_004026585.1 of Noctilio leporinus. Lineage (NCBI taxonomy): Eukaryota > Metazoa > Chordata > Mammalia > Chiroptera > Noctilionidae > Noctilio > Noctilio leporinus. The sequence goes on from PVIW01006626.1 coordinate 38,145, forward strand.
GTGCAGAGTTTATAAGCTGGAGCCAGCTGGAGGCTGTGGCACATGAAAGATGAAAATCACAGCAAACAAAGCTGTGTGTGCGTTAACCCAGCCCGGCAGGGAGAGAGCAGCCAGGGGAAACTGTGAAGGTGGAATTACTTCAAATGGTGCCTGAGAACCTTCCAGTGGGGGAGGGGCAGGACACCCGCTCCTCAGTGCCTGAAGTCCCACCAAACACTTTCAACACATGGGAAGTGCTAGCAGCAGAGCCGCAGAGAGCTGGGACAACTCCTGGTCTGCTGCTGGTCACGGCCAGGGCAGCCATACACTTGGGAACATGGAGACACAATGGTGTCACTGAGTGGTAACCCACAGTGAGCACCCAGGCTGTGCTCTGCGGGGCACACACGTGCACTTTACCACACACCGAGGACAAGAGAGTCACCCTCCTGACGTATATCTCTCCTCCCTCCTGGCCCTGGCTCAGGTTTCAAGCTATTGGGGGATGTGGACCCAAGAGAACCCCTTGCTCTGGGCCTGTGGAAGCCAAGAGGGATCCTCCTGTGGCCTAGGAAGTACTGCATGGCCCTGCTGCTCCTCTGCCCTGGCAGGGCTCCCATCCTCCCTGGGCTCCCCTTTCCAGCGCAGACAGAGGCCAAAGGTCCCCGGCCACTTACTCCTGATTCTTGGTGGTGGGTTCCAGCCAGAGAAGCACCGGGTGCTCTCTGGCTGCAGAGGCCCGAGGGACACCCACCCTACACTGCATTTGCCATGATGGGGGCCGTTACTGCTGGCACCTGCCTGCTGATCCCGGCAGCAACGTGGGGCTTGGTGTCTGGCCCAGAGGGGCTCCCTCGTGTGCTAGTTGGATGAAAGGAGGAAGGAGTGGATGGGGGAAGCAGAGGCCACAGTGCCTGCAGCAGCTTGGCTCCGGGGAGGCTCTTAGCAAAGATGACCTCCCTGAACCTCCACGTTCCATGCTCACCACCATCCTGCAGCGCACTTCTGCTCAGTCGCACTGTCCTCTTTGATAAACACCTGAGCCGACATCCTGTCTATCACTCAAGGGTAAGGGCCTGGTGACTATGTGGCTAAGAAGGAGGTATTTTTAAGTTCAAGACTTGCCCTCACTGCAAGCCAAGGAGACACCTGTTCCCAGACTGGACCTGTAGTAGAGGGAAGATGCCACACGTGACACCACAAGGTCAGGAGACAAAAGGAACCAGTATGGGAGAGAAGTCTGATGAAATGCCGATCCTGTGGCACGGTGGCTCCGCTGTGAGGTGTTTCGGGTGACAGGCTGTGGCACACAGCACGGAGGAATCCTGCGTGTGCGGGTGTTACCAGTAAGTGGCGTGGGTGAGGGGTGTACAGGCATTCTTTGTACTGTTACCTTAAAATTTTCTATCAACTTAAATTTATCACCAAAGTAAAGAAACACCACTTGGAACAAATCATCTCAGCCATCCTGACTTCTGAATATTGAAAAGTTAGTCCTTACCAGGTCGGGCTGCGCTGAGGATTTAGTGTGTAGGCAGGAACTGGAAGGGTTTTGCCTGGCAAATCTCTCAGACATAGTATCAATGCCTGTCAGCAGCGTGTTCACAATCCACGTCGGAACTGAGCAGAGTGCGGCTTCCTACCCACAGTCCACAGGCACTGTAGCTTCCTGTTTTATTTATTGGTAACCGTGGTCCCCAACAAGGCCAGTGTTAGTTCCTGCTTCCACTGTGACATGTCCCTGAGATGGACAGAAATGTGCTTCCTTCAGGACGGCCTGGGCCTCCGTTTTCACGCCTTCAGGCCTAACCTGCCCAGGGCTCATTCCACACGCTGTGGTGCTGCCGGAAGGGCAGTAGTGGTCTGCTTGGAGCTGAGCCCAATCTCGCTGAGGAACGCCCAGGTGGAAAGTTCCACACAGGTGATGCCTGAGTCCTGCTCCATTCTTATTCTACAGAGTCCTAGGGGTAGAGGGTGAAAAGTACCTCAGAGTCCCCACTTTAACAAAATAAAGGTAGTTGGACAAATGCCACCAAACCCAAGAGGCAGGCGTCATCACCCTACCTAGGAGACCACAAAGCCCTGTTGTTGGTTTGCGACCCTCAAAGGTAACATCCTTGAGACCAAGTGTCCTACTGCACCGTAGGTGGGGTCAGGCCAACAGTGCCATGGAGGGGTCTCCTTCAAGCAAGACACAGGGAGAAATGATCAGGTCCCTGCAGCTGACACTTAACCAGGGGTTCCTCCTGCGGCCCTGGTCACCCCAAAGGTGCCCTTTAAAGCAGAGTACAACCTCACTGGTTACAAGACCAAACACTAGGTCCAGGTCCACCATAACCCCTGTGTGGGATAGTAGGCTCTCTGGAGTGGTCCTCAGGCTCTGTGTGGCCACCAAGGCAGCTCCAGCCTAGACTGCCATACGATCCCTTCACTACATTGAGAATGTTCTGGAACACATCTTCACAAGCACTAAATTCTCTTACTTTCACACTGAGGCATCTGTGTGGGGCTCACCATGCACGGAGGGTAAGACCCTTGCTCCCTTACCCATCTCCGGTCTCCAGGTCCCTCAGAGCCTCCACCACGCTGGAGCCCCCGCCCTGTGGAACGAGCGCTTCCTTCTCCTTGATTGTCAAGTGCTCTGGGCCAGGGCTGCTGACTATTTCTATTTTAAGTGAGTTTCAGTGCACAACTCTCTGCTGACTGAAACAATCAAAGACTGGAGAGGAGCTGTCAGATGGCCGGCTGCTTGCCACCACAGGTGCAAGTTAGTTAAACTGCACTGTAATTTAGGAGGGGGATGCTCCCCGCCCCCACCTCTTCTACCAGCATCTCTGCCACGTCTGGTAGAACAGATGCACGTGGGGGCTGAGCCATCAGGTGATCGGCACCTGGCGGAGGCGGCGCAGTCAGGGATGGAGATGCCTGCGCCACTAGCAGCTGATGCATTCACCATCCCCCACCATTCCTCTCTGGGGGACCTCCTGATGGAGCAGTGTCCCTGGAGCCCACCCCCAGCTCGCACTGTCTGTTGGCCATCCCTGACCTGGCACACAGTCTGAGCATCCATCAGGGGAGGCAGCCATCGAATGCAGGGAAGGCTGGTGACCTAGAAGTAGGTGGGAGGCCATGAGGATGTGGTGGGTGGGGAAGCAATGGAGGGCAGATGCTGAGAGCCAGAAAAGGACCCCATAGGGATAGGGGGTAGTGTGACCAATTGCCCTGGACCAACAGGGCAGAGGCAAGAGCCTTGTCAGAGGATGGTTAGGGGTTAACAGCAATGGCCCAGGACTCTCAGGGTGGCAGCGAAGGAGCATGCCTGTTTCTAAGGGTCATCATATCTAGGAATAGAGCCAGACAGAGTGAGAACTTAGTGAGGGCCCAGGTAAGAGCTTCCCTTGGGTAAAAAATGCCTATTTAAAAAAAAATATATGTATTTATTGACTATGTTGTTACAGTTTTTCCAATTTTCCCCCTTTGCCTGGTACCACCCTCCCCTCCAGAAATCCCCCCCTTAGTTCATGTCTATAGGTTATAAATTCTTTGGCTTCTCCATTTCCTATACTATTTTTGACATCCCCCTGTCTGTTTTGCACCTACCACTTACGCTTCTTAATTCCTACACCATTTCCCCCATTCTCTCCTTTCCTCTCCCCTCTCATGGCCCTCCAAATTATCCTATATCTATAATTGCATTCGTGCTCTAGTTGTTTGCCTAGTTTGTTTTTTAAAATTCATTTGTTGATAGTTGTGAATTTGTTGCCATGTTCATAAATTTGATCATCCTCTTTCTTTTTTTCTTTTCCTTTTTTTTTTTTTTTTTAAGATTTTATTTATTATTTTCAGAGAGAGGAGAAGGGAGAGAGGCAGAGAGGGAGAGAAACATCAATATATGGTTGCCTTTCACCTGCCTCCAGCTACAGACCTGGCTGGAGACCTGGTTTGCAACCTGGTTATGTGCCCTGGCTGGGAATCGAAGCAGCAACCTTTGGGTTCATAGGCTGGTGCCTTACCCAGTGAGCCGCCAGCCAGGGCTCTTTTTCTTAAAGAAGTTCCTTTAAAATTTCATGTAATAATGGCTTGGTAACGATGAACTTCTTTAGCTTTTACCTTGTTTAAGAAGCACTTTATCTGCCTTTCTATTCTAAATGATAGCTGTGCTGGATAGAGTAATCTTGCTTGTAGGTCCTTGCTTTCCATCACTGTGATACTTCTTGTCAGGCCCTTCTTGCCAGCAAAGTTTCTTTTAAGAAATCAGTCAACAGGCCTTATGGGAACTCCTTTGTAGGTAACTCTCTGCTTTTCTGTCTTTAACCTTTTGCATTTTAATTATGATGTGCGTCTTGGTGTGATCCTGTTTAGGACCAACTTGTTTGGGACTCTCTGCTCCCTTGACTTGTATATTTCCTTCACCAAATTAGGGAAGTTTTCTTTCATTATTTTTCAAATAAGTGTCCAATTTCTTACTCTTACTCTTCTCCTTCTGGCATCCCTATGATTTGGATGTTGGTATGTTTGGAGATGTCCCAGAGGCACCTCATACTGTCCTTTCTTTAAAATTATTTTTTTCTTCTTGGGTGTTCTGATTGAATGCTCATTTCTTCCTCATGTTCCAAATTGTTGACTTGAATCCCAGCTTTATCCCCTCCACTGTTGTTCCCTATAGATTTTTATTTCACTTAGTGTAACCTTCATTTCTCCCTGGATCTCTTTTATGTTGTTGCCATATTCAACAAGTTCTTTGAGCATCCCGATCACCGGTGTTTTGAACTCTGCATCTGAGAGGTTGGATATCTCTATTTTGTTTAGTTCTTTTTCTGGGTTTTGTTTTGTTCTTTTATTTGGGTTTTATGTGACTCCTCAATTTGGCAGCCTTCCTATATTTGTTTCTATGCATTAGGTAGAGCTGCTTTGACTCCCTGTCTTAGTAGTGTAATCTATTGTAGAAAAGGCTCCTATAAATTGTGTGGGGCAGTGCCTTAGGTAATTGCCAGTGCAGACAATTCACTGCTTTGTGGCTCTGTGTGGGGAGAGGGCTCAGAGAGGGGGCAATGCTGCTGCCTGGTTTTTGACTGTTTGTTCAGCACTTGCTCTGTGTGACTGGTGCCATTCCAGCTGTTGTCCTGGTGCTGAATCCCAGAGTGGGTGAGTCTGTATATGTTTTAAGTCTGCACAGGCCCTTTAAATGGAGTCTCCAGAAAATCTGGAAGTTTCCTCTGCTGCCTCAACCCCCACTTGTTTTTATAGTCAGAAGTTATGAGGGTTTATATTCCTGGAACTAGAACCCTAGGCTATGCGGTCTGGCCTCGACTGCTTGCTCCCAAGATATCCCTCCCACTTTTTTATCCACCACACATGACCACGGGCCTGCCTTTTCTGCTACTGCCGCCTCTCTGTGCCACATCGTGTCTTCTCACCTCTCCACCCATCTCTGCATCTCTATCCCTCCTACCCATCTGGATAAATGTGGCTTCTTTAAATCCCTGGTTGTCAGACTTCCATACAGCTCCATTTTCTGTTGTTTCTGGGTGATATCTATTTTGAAGTCTAGTTGTATTCTTTCTGTGGTTGTGTGAGAAGGCGAAGTACATTTACTTACATCTCTGTTTTGACTGGAAGTCCAGAATACCTACTTTTTTATGTCATTCTGAAAATGTTCATAAAGTTACATTTAAAAACATCCATGTTTGTGCGGGCTTCAGCAGCACATATACTAAAAGCATCCAAGTCCCACCTATTTGCTCACATGAAAACATTCAACAACAATCTCCTTAGCTCTCCCATCCCAGATATGGCAACTGGGACCCACACTGCATGGCCTGTACCCAGCCCCTTCCGGCAGGTGAGGTGCAGGGCTGGGTAGCTGACCAGCCCAATGGTGCTCATGAAGAAAGAAAAGCTAAACTAAGGACCCACTACTGTCATCATTTGGGAGCTCTGGGTAAAAGAAATCAGTCACATGTCTGGCATGGATATCAACAAAAAAGATCATTTCCTTTTAAATAAAAATTTCATTTCTCACTAATCCCTAAACTTTTCTGTGACTCCCCTTCACTTATTTGTAACTATTAAAATCTTCACTGAAATAAAACAATAGACAGTGGTCCTTTCTTCTTCATGCTCATAACTTTTAGAATAATGTAGACATAAAAGAGAGATGAGTGGTTTCGGGAGAAGCGGGTAACCTTAATTCATGGGGTTCTGCGAAGCTGCCTAAAGAGCCTTAGCGAAGCTACTCAAGTGGCTTCCCGGAAAGTTTGTGTCTACTCTGAGTGGCTGCCAGGGTCCTGCCAGCACAGAATTTTTACCAGATCCCATCTATAATGACTTCTCCCTTCTGTTTTAACTTGGGCTATCCTTAGCCAATGCTGTCGTGACCCACCTCGAAGCAATCCCAGTGCCCAGGAAGCCCAGGGAGAAGCCAGGCGGAGCACAGCTGGGCCTTGTTTGCCTTCCTACACTGTCCACACAGTGGGCAGTGCCTGGAAACACCAGCAGGCACCCTTGGTAAACACGAGCCTGTGTCTCCATCATCAGAAGGGCCATCCCTGTATAGCGGGGACCCTCAACTCTGAGAGGCCTGCAGGTGGTCATGGCTATGCAACACCCATATGTCATCAGTGAAAAACAGTGACTAACCTTGGTGTCCTTCTCATTTCCTTCCACATGGAGGATATAGGGGTCGCTCTCCTTCTGTGGGTTTTCTGAGACAATTCGCACCTCAATGCCTGGCAGTGGGGTCCCCACAGAACCTGTAAGAAGAGGAGAAATGTGAGAAAAAGAAGATGCGGTAATAGGGATTCTGAAGGAGAGGGCTGTACACCTGAGGCGCTGGGATTCTGCCTGGACATCGCTCACAAAGAGAAGACCTGAGAGCATGGGCCCTGCCCGGTGCAGCACCCAGGGCAGGGTGCTGGGATGGCTCCCACTTGCACTCCAGTACTTGGCTGAGCAGTCAGGGCACTGAAGTGCACTTGTCAGAAAAGGTCCTAAGAGGCACCGAAAGTTAGGCGGTAAGCAAGGATTCTCATGGCAGAGGGATAATATCGCTGGCATCCTGGTTCATTTATTAAGCACCCATGGTTGGTTTGGTGTCTTCATCTCCCTTGAAGGCCCCAGCATAGTAGGCCAGCTTCAAATCAAACTTCAAACCTACAAAGGTGAAACAGGTGGCTTGGCTGTGTCCCACAGCCACTGTAATAAATGACTAAAGCATGACAGAGGTTCCAAGACCAAACTCCCAGGGCCTATGAGAATTCACCTCAAGGTTTCAGGGCCTTTATTATAACTGCTGGAATCGATAAGGATTTGTCAGGAGATAAATGTCCCTGGAAGCAGGATCAGCAAACTCTTTGCAATTTGCTTAGCATCCTAAGTCCAAACTCTTCCCAGGGTTTGTTAGATCAGTCTCATTTTGCTAGAACAGCACTGTCCTGTCCTCCTCAGCCTGAGGTCCTGGAATGAGGCCTGGGCCCTATCACTTTGGTGAGCTCTCTGTGTCCTGGAGGCCTGGTCCCTCAACTCTGGTCACAAATCTGTGTCATGTCCCAGCTGGAAGCAGACAGACCAGCACCCTCCCATCTTTTCTTTTCTTTGGTTTCCAAAGAGTTTTCAAGTTAAAATGAAACTCATGTAAGATATATTGATCATTATAAAGTGGCAATTTGGTGGTATTTAGCACATTCATTGTGTTGTACAATCATCATCATCTAGTTTCAGAACTTTCCATCACTCCAGAGCAAGCCTGTGCCCATGAACAGTCACTACCCCCTCACCCCATCCCGGTGACCACTTATCCACTTTCTGTCGCTATGAATTTGCCTGCACTGGACAGTTCATATAAAAGGAGTCACATGACATGTGTCCTCCTATCTCTTCTTGGTGGTACATATTTGGAGCCAGTGGGCACACAAGAATTAGAGCACTCAAGACTCAAGAGAGCCTGGAAGCAGATGCATTTCATATCCAGTGCGGAGACAAGATCTGGGGACCAGAGATGAGAACTAGTTTGTGAATGGGAAGCAGGTCAGCCCCTCTGACCTCACAATGCTTCTTCTGCTGCAGCTCAGCCTGTCCCTGGGCACAGTCAAGACCAGCTGCCATTCTACATGCTCTAAATTCGGTTCTCAGTTCACTTCAAGGTCATCATCTTCTCTAGGTTAAATAATCCCTTTCTTTGTTGATCTCTCTTTTCAGTGATAAATTTAACTTCTATTGTTTATACTGCTCCTCGCTGGACTTTATGGTCTGGTGAGGTCTGACAGACATGCTGGCAGAGTGACCAGCCAGGGCCATGTAGCTCTGATGGCTGAGACACCCACCTGGGCTAGGGATCCAAGGTCTCCAGATGCTCCCAACTGCTCATATTTTATAGTCAAACTTCACTAGGCTGACCTTGGTTTTAGCTCTCAGTGACTAGAGTGTTGGCCATCATTTATAAGTGTATGTGTAAAAGCCACAGAACAAAGGGTTCAAGGGAGAAATAGGGCAGATAATGTGCAGAAGAGAAAGGCCATGTGTGACAGGCAGGGCTGGAGCCATGGGCAGGTGGATGCTCAGACAGGCCACGCTGACCTGGTGCCCCCGGCACTGCCACAGGCCCTGCAGAGGTGATGATGTTCTCAAAATAAGATGTTTTTGCTGCTTGAACAATGGTGATGCAGTGCTGAGCAGGATGATTAGCCTGAATAAGAAGGAAACATCAAATACTGGAAATTGATTGATTACCCTCTGAGGCTGGTCAGATATGATTTCTTCAAGTACCTGCCGGAGCTAAAGAGTTCCATAAACATACCGTAAGTAATCAGGCAGAATGTGATTATTTCATCAGGAGGCACTTCATCAACTTAAGTACAGGATCTGAAGCAGGACCAACCATCTCACTCTGAAATAAAAGCCTGCTCCTCATTTCTTTCCTCCCGAGGAGCTGGCCTTAGCGGCGGTATGACGCGTGCTCAGGTTTGACCAAATACTCTCAGGCAGCAATGCCTGCCCAAGGGTAGGTCCTGAGCTCTCCTCCCCAGACAAAAAGAAGCAAAGGCTCCATGCAGGTCCTGGGACCACAGAGAGATGTGTGTGGACAAGGCGTCCGTCCGTCTAGGCAGGCTCAGAGCAAGGGGGGGGGGTGGCCACCCCATGCCATGCCTGACCATCCCCAGTACCTGAGGGCGCATATTGAGAAGATTAAGGGCTCAGCCCCACAAGACTGCCCCCACCTTCAGTGGGTCACTTAGTGACTGCCAGTTGTAGAGGCATTACCCATAGCTTTTGTCCGACTTGACTACAAACTGGAGGTTCCCACAACCTCTCCCTGGGGTTCAATAATTTTTGAGAGTGGTTCACAGAACCCAGGGAAACAGTTTACTTATTAAAAGACTAGTTTGTTATAAAAGCTACCTCTGTGAGGCCAGATGCCTCACAGGAAGAGATGCCTAGGGCAAGTATGGGGGAAGGGGCTTTGGGCTTCCCTTCTTTCCAGGGGCACCAGCCTCCTAGCACCTCCTTGTGTTCATCAGAGGCTCCACTAAGCAGGCATCATTGATTAATCATTGGCCACTGGTGATGAGATCAACCTTCAGCCCTTCTCCCCTCCTAGGTGGTCTGGGTGGGGCTGAATTTCAACCCTCCAATCACCTGGTTGGTTCCCCTGGCAACCAGCCCCCCTCCTTAGGGGTTTTCTAAAACTCAATATTAACACACTCAGGTGTGGCTGAAAGAGGTTTGCTATAAATAAAAAAAGATACTTATGACCTAGGAAATTCAAGGGTTTTAGGCTCTGTGCCAGGAATGGGGACAGAGACTAAGTATTATAGATTTCTTATCAGAGGAGGGACCTATGGCTTTCCTCCTCAAATGCAAAAAAGGCCAGCTTTCGCACCTTCCACCCTCTAATCCACTCCTTTCTTTTATGAATATTTTTTTTTAAAGGAAGAAACTGCCTCTCACCATGCCCACTCTTACTATTCCTCTCTGCTCTATTGAGTAAGGCCTCCTCTCCCCTCTGAAAGTGAAAGCAACATACTGTTAAGATCTATAACGAAAGTGCTGACAGAATCTTAATTAACTATGGCATCACAAACACAACAATAGAGTTAAGCTCTCAAGACAGAGACAATGACTTGTGTTTCACAGCCCTGTTGATTCATAAAAGTGAGGTCCACACAGAAGAGAGGTTGAAAACAGGGATGCTGGTAGCCCTGGAGGTCCAGAAACACCCTACCCCACCTCTGAGCTAGCCTTGGCATGGCAGGATCAACCGGGCAGTGGCTACCCTCCAAGCACCACGTGGACAGCACCCCCACTCAACACCACGTGGACAGCACCCCCACTCAGCACCACATGGACAGCAACCCCTCCAAGCACCACGTGGACAGTGCCCCCATGCAACACCACGTGGACAGCGCCCCTCCAAGCACCACGTGGACAGCACCCCCACTCAACACCACGTGGACAGCACCCCCACTCAGCACCACATGGACAGCAACCCCTCCAAGCACCACGTGGACAGTGCCCCCATGCAACACCATGTGGACAGCACCCCTCCAAGCACCCTGTGGACAGCGCCCCCACTCAGTACCATGTGGACAGTGCTGTCCTTCATGTGTTCATCTGTGCAGGAGCCCTGGCCACAGTCAGAAGCCGAATTGCTGTGTTATTCTCCCATCTCTCTTTAAAACAGTTGTCTGCTCTTCCTAGATAACTTTAATTGGCCTGCAGCTCAGTCCAGCATCTGGGGCGCGAGGCTGCTCTGCAGATAGCCCCCAGAGGATGGAAACAGGCCGATAAGGTCCTAAAGCTCCTGTCAACGCTCCATGGAGTCCCACTGCAAGAGCCATTAGCGCCTCTGATCTCAACCTCCAATTAGAGCGTCATTAGGCCCAGCAGCACTTAGCCATGAATTATTCATCTCCTTTCATGATAACCGCATGGGACACAGGGAATGAACAATCCGATCCAACCCAGAGCTTAACACATGGCAAACATTCACCCCTGTGCAGCACGGCCCTCCTTTGAGGCTGACCTTGCTCCGCTGAGCCCCCATCAGGTTCTGAACACCTTGAAATAAATCCTGGTGGTCATTCAAATGCCTGGAGGATCAATGTTCAGAGGCTGCGAAGGCAGCAGAAAGGAAGGGCTCTCCAGAAACAAACCCCACACTGAGAGGCATGGGAAAGCCAGGAGAGGCAGCACAGTTGTGTCCCAAGTATGAAGCAGACACAGGCCAGGGCTCCAACACACGTTCCCAACCTCCAGATGGACTGAGCCTGCCCCAGGAGTCACAGTGCACAGAGGAGACTAAAAGGCCTCCAAGGAAACCTCCTTAACCAGATTTCTTCAGAAATGATGCTTGGAGATGATATTTTAGGGATTTTCATGTAGCACTCTTGAGTTTAAGGTTGAGGGTTACTTTATTTACTTCTTTGCAAACTGAAAACCAGCACTGCACTCAACTGTTAGAGGCTTGCTGTAGAGGTGAGAAAACAATCACAGATATTTGATTCCAGTGCAGAGAAGAGAGATTACAGCCAGTCCACATTTTGTTGTACCATACACTGTCTTTGAGACCTGTTAATTTAAAGATTCAGAAATTTCTGCCCAGTAAATCCTGGGTTTCATAGTCTCTGGGTTCTATCTTTTCAGAGGGAACCGGGGGCCAAGTGAGTGGGGGGACCATGCTGGTGTACCTATGTCAAGGGCAGCTGCTACTCTGGTCTCCCTACCACTGGACTTCTGGACCTCTGACCTGTCCTTTAACACCTGCTTGCAGACAGTCTTGGGGTCTCCTTCCTGCAGACAGTCCCCAGACTGCTCTCTGCTTGCTCTCTCCTGTCCTGGCCCTGTCTTGGCTTCTTGGCCTTGTGTTTGCTCTTATAATTAAGGCCCAGAAGGTCTCCTGTCCATTTTTTTGCCTCCTCTCTCTTCCTTCACACTGGGCTGTCTGCTGTGCCCCTGTGCTCCAGCAAAGTGGGTGTCCCTGTCTAATGGTGTGAATGTCTGTTCGTCACATACCCTCTCTGTGGCCTTGGGCAGATTACATGATTTCGCAAAGTCCCAGTCTCTTGTCTGTCAGCAGAAAAGGTCAGTCCTATATCAGGGGCTGTTCTGGAGATAGTGTGGCAGCTTCTTATAAAGTGGAGCACAGGTCTACCTTCTGGCCCAGCAACCCTGCTCCAAGGTGTTTACCCATAAAAAATAAAGACAGTTCACACAAAAATCTGCCCTGGTTGGTATGGTTCAGTGGAGTGGCACTGGCCTGCAAACCCAAAGGTCGCTTGTTCAATTCCCAGCCAGAGCACATAACCAGGTTGCAAGACTGGTCTCCAGCCAAGTCCGTAGCTGGAGGCAGGTGAAAGGCAACCATACATTGATGCTTCTCTCCCTTTCTTCCTCCCTCTCTGCCCTTCTCCTTGAAAATACTGAATAAAATCGTCAAGGAAAAAAAAAAAATCTGCACACCCATGTGTGCAACTTCGCTGCTAACTGTCCAGAACTAGACATAAGCCAATGTCTTTCAGCTGGTGAACAGGTTTATCAACAGCTGACTTCTCCACACAACAATCTTACATGACAATGGAAAAGGACATGTGACAACACAGACAAGTCATAGACACATCCTACCAAGTGAGAAAAGCCACACCCGAACAGCCTTGTCCTGAAGGATTCATTTACACGACCTTCTAAAAAGAGCACAATCACAGAAAGCTAAAACAGGTAAGCGCCTGCCTGGCCCTGGGTGGAGGCAGCGCTGACCACACAGGAGCAAAAACTTCCGAGGTGATTAAACCTTTCTGTATCTTGAGTGTGATGGTAGCTACATGACTAGTCACACAACTGAACGTGAGAGGTGAAATTTCACTGTATGTACAAGGTAAATGGATGCACGGATATAATTATAGACATAAGATTATTTTGACTTCTAATGAGGTATCAGTGTGTTCTGGACATACTGAGGGTGACTTCTCCTGAGGACTAGATGAGGGCCAGAAACAGAACAGAGCATGTTCCCATCTCAGGCCTTGCATTCCGTTGGAAGATTCCCTGTCAAGGACCCAGGATATAAAGATCTATTTAAATGAAAGTCAGACTGGAACACCTTAGAGAAGGCTGGACAGGAAGACCAAAAATCAAGAATCTGTCGATAGTAATGGGTCATCCAGATGTGTACAGGTCACTAAACACAGGTGGTGGATTCTCTCACCCCTTCCCCACACACCTGTCATGTCTCCTGCTGCCACTGGCCTTGTGTGGCTCAGGGGACCTGGACAGGAGGCTCTTACCAGTGGCTGACTTGGTCTGACTATAGGGAGCACCCCACTCTAGGAGGTGATCTGATGAGCACATGGATTCTCGTGGTTCCATCTTCTTACTGTGCCCCAGGTAACCTAGAAAGACACTGGTAGAGAGTATCTTACTCTTAACTGGCCACTTGGGAGAAAGGGAGTGCCCAGAAGGAACAGGCCATGGCCACCTGGCCAGTGCCCCAAGGAGGCACTATTTATACCTGGCAAGCGAGCCGCTGCGGTCAGGGGGTTGGACAGGGCCATGCCGATCTCCGTCATCCCGTACCTCTCCAGCAGAGTGTGGCCTGTGATCTGCTTCCACTTCTCTAGCACAGGCAGGGGCAGTGCAGCTGATCCCGAAACCATCAACCTACCGGCAAACCACAGGCAACCTCAGCTTCTGAAATAACACCACTCTTCAAAACAATGAACATCATTATTTGAAAATTCATGATAAAAAAATAATAAGCTGGGGGCTAAAATTTAACTTTGTTCTTTGAAAATAATTAGTTAGGTATATTTAGAATGTAAATAGGTCTTTAAAGGGAATGAGCAATCAAGGTAAAAGAAAAAATAATTTTAGGGTCTTTGGTGGCACTCTTTGCAAATAATTAATATGCTATTCACAAACAATCCTAAATAATAGTAATAATAAGATGATTACTACAGAATTTAGATTATGGGTAAAATGCTACCAGGTCTGAAGGGTAAAGGCACAGATGAGAGGAAAGAATTCACAGCTGAACGTATGCAGAGGCCCTTCATGCTGCCTGTGCTAATGGGCTCATGACGGTAACAATGACAATTATGTAACATCTGAGAATTCCTAACTACTCTGGGATACACCATGTCACTTAAGCATTATGTGTAGAGAGAAAGAGGCTTTTGGTTGTAGTTCGAACTAGAGAAGAAACAACTGCTGTGTTTCCTCACAAGGATTTACCCCACCATGAGCCTAAATAGGTAAACAGGGGAGGTCTTGGGGCCTCTGTCACCTGGAAGTCATCCTGGTTTCCTCTCTCTCTCTGATATCATTCCTGCCCTGGGTTCTGTAGGGTTGGGTAGAATGCGTCCCTAATCCCACTTGTATACTGGTGGCAGAGCACTGGACACCTCCATCAGCAGCTGCACAGCCCCACAATGGCTGGTGAGAGGGTGGGCCATTAGTTGATGGGTAGCAGGTGACATTAGACAAAGGTTGTAATGCCACCAAAATGTCTTTTACAGAAATGGAGCAAAGGAATGGTGGGAACAAAATCAACAATAGCCAAGACAAGTATCAAATATTTGTCTTGGATAATCCAGAATTCTCTTAGGGAAACAAAGGGGCCTCTCCTGTATTCTTTCTTTTTTTTTTTAATATATTTATTTTGCTATTACAGTTGTCCCAATTTCCCCCCTTTGCTCTCCACCACCCTGTACCCCATTTCCTCTGGCAATGCCCCCCTTAGTCCATGTGTCATGCATATAAGTTCTCTGGCTTCTCCATTTCCTTAATTCTTAACATCTCCCTGTCTATTCTGTAACCACCAATGTGTACTTTTTTTTTCCTTTCACATCCAAATAATTCACCATTTAATTACTGCCTTCTGTCAGCTTCTCAAATCATATTAATACAAAGTTTTCTTTTCATTATTTCAAATGCCTACATTAATTCATTTGTTTAAAGAATTACTCTTTTATGTACTATGAATTGCAATATTACCAAACACACGCAAAAATACATTTACATACATACATATTTTTACACATATTTAAAGTAAATATTAGATTTTGATGAATACAAAACATTTAAAAGATGCCAATAGCTTATATAATTATTACATGTTAAATGATAGTATTTTAGTTACATTATTGCAAATTAAGCAGTCTTCTCTTCTTTAATACTTATTTTACTCTAGAATGCTATTTTTATGAAATATATCACAGAAATGGTGTACTGCAAAACTCACTTTTGTGAAAGTTGTCCTAGAGACAATGCCAAACCCATAGTAAAAAATGAATTTGGTTTTTGAGTCAGATCCTCCCCCTCCAATAACACAACTCAACTTTATTTTAAGCTACTGGAACTACAACTTACTCTTTTTGGAGTTTTCCATCTTAAATGGTAGATTGATTTTTTGTTTTTTTGGTTGTGCATAAGTCTTACTTCGTTCAATACCCTCTGTTTTTCCTCTACATGTGTTTTATAAGTTGAAGCCCTCAGAAATAATGGCATTTGCAGTGCTCAGCTGGTCACCAGAGTAGAAATTATTATGTTTACTAAGTTGAGGTAAAAAAAAAAAATCCCGCCCTGGCTGGTGGCTCAGTGGATAGGCGCCAGCCTGTGAACCAAAGGGTCGCTGGTTCGATTCCCCAGCCAGGGCACATGGCCAGGTTGCAGGCCAGGGCTCCAGCCAGCTCTATGGCTGGAGGCAGGTGAAGGGCAGCCATGCATTGATGTTTCTCTCCCTCTCTGATTCTCTCCCTTCCCCTCTCTCCAAAAATAATAAATATTAAAAAAAAATACAAATAAAAAAAAAATCCCGAGGATTTAAATAATTTCGTAGAATAATATTCCAGCTATTTTTTTTTTAACTTGTGATTGACTTCCTATGTGGTCCTAAACTAACCCCTGAACTATTTAAGAGTCTGTTGAGGTAGAGATTAGGTATGTTCACATTTTAATAATAAAGTTTACTATAGCATTAATTCCTTTTCCCAAGCATCCCCAGTTTGGGGGCCTTCATAACTGGAAATGTGTATTTTTACGATCTATTTGAAAGGAATCTCATCTAATTCATACGATAATATGAGAATACATGTTGCCTATGTACATGAATCACAGTTTAGTAGTTCACAACTTCCATCCAAGTTGGTCTTCATTCTCAGCATTTTTTCTAACCTAAACATTGACTGATTTCACAACACACCAATGACCAGTTGGTTGCTATTTAAAACACAAATTGCTGACAAAATCTATATATTACACACCCACAAATAAGCATATATTTTGTAACAGTGAATAAGAAAGACAGCATGTATTTTATGTAATATATATCTGCATTTTCTTACTTTTTTTCTTCTTTAACTTCATTCGATTTTTCTGAGTTATTGCAAGTAACATGATTTTCCCATATTGTGAACTAATTCCAAGCTAAGAAAACAACCTGCAATAATGCAGATACAAGTAATATACAGACTTATATCTTATTTAGTAAAATCTATTTATAACAAGATCATTTTAAAGCATTCATAAGTTAAAGTTGGTTCTTATCCATTTGGCTACCCTATGTCTTTTGATTGATGCATTTAATTCATTTACTTTTAAGGTTATTATTGATAGGTCCTTGTTCATTATCTATTTTTCCATTTGTACCTTTATTCCTGTCTGTCTCTCTGTTTCTTCATCTTCTTAAAGCAGACCCTTGGGCATCTCTTGCAAGGCTGGTTTGGTGGAGGTGTATTCTTTTAGATTTCTTTTGTCTGGGAAGCTCCTTACTTCACCTTCCATTTTGAATGACAGCCTTGCTGGGTAGAGTATTCTTGGTTGCAGGCCTTTGTTTTCCATTGCTTGAAATATTTTTTGCCATTCCCTTCAGGCTTGTTGTGTTTCTATTGAGAAATCAGCTGATAACCTTATTGGAGCCCCCTTGTATATTGTTAGCTGTTTCTCTCTTGCTTTTTAGGATTCTCTCCTCGTCTTTGAAATTTGCCTTTTTAATGATGATGTGTCTTGCAGTGGGCTTGTTTGGGTTCATCTTCATTGGAACCCTCTGTGCTTCCTGAGCTTGCATGACCTTTTTTCTACCAAGTTAGGGAAGTTTTCTGTTATTACTTTTTCAAACAGGTTTTCTATCCCTTGTTCCTCCTCTTCTCCTCCTGATATCCCTATGATACGGATATTATTACACTTCATGTTGTCCTACAGCTCTTAAAACCTCTTGATTCTTTTTCAGTCTTTTTTCACTTTGTTGCACTGCCTGGGAATTTTTTTCTACATTGATCTCCAGCTTGATGATCCTCTGCTTTTGATTCCTTCTACTGTGTTCTTCAATTCAGAAATTGTATTCTGTATTTCTTCCTGGCTCTTTTTGATGGTTTCTATGTCCTTTTTGATACTGATATAGTTCTCAGTAAGTTCCTTGTAGCTTCCCTGGAGTTCTTTGTAGTTCCCCTGGAGTTGTTTGTAGTTTTCTTTGAACTTGCTGAGCTCATTGAGCTTCTCTATCGTCATTCTTTTGAATTCTATGTCTGAAAGTGTGCTTGTCTCTATTTCATTTTCCACTCTTACTGGGGATTCCTCTTTTCCTTTCACTGGGGGGTTGTTTCTTTATCTCCTCATTTTAGGTGACTCCTGTTTGTTTGTGCTTCTTGGATTGGTCTGCTTTGACTTACTGTCTCAGTGGTGTGACCTTCTGCGGTGTAGAGGTGCACTTTTTTTACTTCCTGGCCCCATGCTTGGTGCTGTCAGCTTGTGTCCCAGTCTGGGCCTAGTCAGTCAGTTGGAGACTACCCCCTCCTGTATTCTTAAGCACTAGGAATCAGGTACCTGGAGCAGCCCACAGGCCACAGAAACACATACACCAATACATTGGAATTTTAAATTCACATTGTCTAGCAGCTTACTCACTGCATTGTTGAAAGGTTATGCTTGCCACAGACATAGTCTGTCATATCTCTCTGGTGACATGTGTCTGTTGAGACTGTGAAAGCTTATCAAGCTACCCACTGAGGTATGCACTCCAAGTCACATTTAAGTATAAGAGGGAGAGAAGCCTGCATGACTACAAGTTCATGAGAGAGTTCAGAGCACTTTACACCACTGAAGGACCCAAAAGATTCAGTGCACCTCAGTCAAGAGGGGTGTGAGGTGGGCCTTTGGCAGAAAGGGCTCCAAGAACCACAGACTGGCGGGGGGTGGGGGGTAAATGTGGGGTCAGAAAGGATGAGAACAAGACTGTCATTTCACTGTCCTCACTCTCGTCCTTCAAACTCTGCCACAAGATAGTCAGATAGACAAAGACAGACAGAGGAAGATGGATAGAATACAGGTAGATATACACACAGATGGATATATAGAAGAATAGGAGATACAGATATAGAATACACACAAATATATAGAGAATGTAGATATAAATATATAAATGTATATTTTAAAGGAAATGAAAACACTGCTTTCTAAAACTTAGTAGAATTGATTTATCAGAAATAAGTTATACTTGCTGATCTTCAAGTCTTTTTGGATGAATAGAAAGATGAACTCCTTTCATTTACCTGATCTTTTCTTCACAAACTGCACGCACAAAATCTTGGACATGAGGCTGGGTAAAATGCTTGTCATAATAATCCATCAACTTGGTGTATATTGTAGGCACTGCCATAAACACATTAATCCTCGGAGACTCAGAACTTAAGAACTTTTCCCAAACCTGAAAAGAAAAGAGGAAGCACAGAGCAAAGATTAGAAGACATGCATACACGTATAGATGCCTTCAGTGTATGCATGCACTTCAGTGCTCTTAACGGAGACCTCTCCTTTTCTGAAGCATTAAAGGGTTTGTGAGCAGCTCCCACCTAAAAGGGCATCTCACTTTTATAGGATGGCAATGTCACTGGCCATTCCCATAGAAATCACCCTGTGCTGGGGACACTCGTGTCTGGCCTTCAGAGTGACCTGCGTGTCAGGAGATGGTCGAGAGAGAAGGTTGGTGAGGGATAAGGTCCAGCCTCAGATCTGTCATCATGGGATGGATACATGGCACCTGAGACTCCTCCAAGTGGCCACTGGTGAGCCTGAGAGTAGGGACAGTGCCTAGCACAGATGAGCACATGACAGATGTTAAAAGGATGACATGTGTTTTATTGGAACAGTCAAATGAATTTTATATTTTAATGTGTAATAAATGCATGTTAATATAAAGATACTTCAAGTTCTTACCAGGTAAAGTACTTGTGTGTTACGCTTAATCTTCAAGAAAAGCTGGTGTGTTATGCTCATCCTGAGGTTCTCTCTACCACAGCATTGTCGTGTAAGCCCCATGGTCAGGGTGGACAGCAGAGATCCCATGGGGCTGGGAGCCCAGGGTACTGAATGCAGACAAGGCTTATTTATCTAAGGCACTGAAACTTGGGATAAATGGAAAGTAAGGCTGCAGTCCAGCCCCAACCCATCCTAGTTCCTAACTGGATGGCAATAATTAGCTCCTCACCTTAGCTGCTAGACAAAGGGAACGCTTCTCTGCGGAAAATAGTATTTTTTAAAGATAATGACAGATATCCCTCTACCCCCAAATTACAAAGCATGTAATAAGGAAACAGAAAAATGTCACCCATGATTAAGGGTCAATAGAAGCACACACTCCAGAAGATCCAGATGTTGGAATTATCTGACAAGGAATTTAAAGTAATTATAATAAATAGGCTAAGGAATTTAGAAGAAAAAAAATCAACAAAATGAGAGATCATCAACGATTACACCAGAAAAGTAGAATTGCAAAGAGCCTTTATAATACTGAAATATATATTGTCTGAAATTAAGAATTCATTGGAGAGACATAGCAGACTAGATGCAGCAGGGAAAAATAAAAAATAAAATAAAAGAAGTGAAACAGCCCTGGCCAGTGTGGCTCGGTTGGAGTGCTGTTCCATACACCAAAAGGCTGCGGGTTCAATTCCCGGTCAGGGCACATACCTAAGTCATGGGTTTGATCCCCAGTTGAGGCACCTATAGGAGGCAACTGATTGATGTTTTGCTCTCACATCTATATCTCTCTCCCCTCCCATTTCCTCTCTCTCTAAAATCAATAAACATGTTTTCCAGTGAGGAATTTTTTTAAAAATGAAGAAGTGAAACACTAGTCAATGGAAACAAGAGTCTGAACTGTAGAATACACAGGAAAGAAAAAAAAGAAGACTAGAGCGTGTGTCATGTGTGGGACAACATGAAACAATCTAACATACTGTAACTGTAGGTGTAGAGGAGGAAAGAGAGAAGAGCTAAATATATGGAGAGATATTCCATGACTATGGAATGAAAGATTCAATATTGTTAAGATGGCAATTCTCCCTAAACTGAGCTACGGCTTCAAGGAATTCCTCCCCCAAACCCAGCAAGCCACTTGGCAGAAATGGACAATTTACATGGAAAAGCAAAAGGCCCAGAGGAGTTCAAACAAATATGAAAAGAATTAAAGTGGAGGATTCACACTTCCCGCCCCAAAACTTACTCTAAAGCAACACTGATCAATGAGACAGATGAATATCCAGAAATAAACCAATACATTGATAGCCAATCGATTTTTGACAAAGGAGTCAAAGTCACTTCAAAGAGAGAAAGAATAATCTTTTCAATGAACCACTGAGACTACTGAAATTCACATGCAAGAAGATGAATTTTAGACCCTATCTCCCCATACACAAAAATTAACCCAGAGTGAATCACACATCTAAATGTATGAGCTAAAAACTATAAAACTTCTAGAAAAAAACTTAGAAATTTTTCATAACCTTTGGTTAAGCAAAGATTTCTTAAATTTTGATACCAAAAGCATGATTTATGAAATTTAGAAACTGATAAAATAGATTTCATCAAACTAAAGACATGTGTGTTTCAAAAGATACCATTAAGAAAAATGAAAGAAAAGCCATCGCCCTGGCTGGTAGCACCGTGGATAAGGCACCAGCCTGCGAACCCAATGGTTGCAGGTTCGATTCCCAGCCAGGGCACATAACCAGGTTGCAAACCAGGTCTCCAGTCAGGTCTGTGGCTGGAGGCAGGTGAAACACAACCATACATTGATGCCTCTCTCCCTCTCTGCCTCTCTACCTTCCCCTTTTTCTAAAAATGAAATAAAATATTAAAAAAAAAAAAAAAGAAAGAAAGAAAAGCCAGACTAGGAAAAAATATTTTCAAACCACATATCTGATAAAGAATTTGTATTCAGGCCCTGGCTAGAGCACAGTGGATAAGGTGCCAGCCTGAGAACCCAAAGGTCGATGGTTCGACTCCCAGCCAGGGCACATAACCAGGTTGCAAACCAGGTCTCCAGTCAGGTCTGTAGCTGGAGGCAGTTGAAAGACAACCACACATTGATGTCCCTCTCCCTTCCCCTCTCTCTAAAAATAGTAAATTAAGTTAAATTAAATTTAAAAAAAAAGAATTTGTATCCAGAATCTGTTAAGATTCTGTTGTAAGTTGTAAGAATCCTTACAACTCACAATATGAAGACAAATAACTGGCCCTGGCTGGTATGGCTCAGTTAGTTGGAGTGTTTTCCCATGACCCAAGGGTTGTGGGTTTGATTCCAAGTCAGAGCACACACCTTGGTTTCAGGTGTGATCCCTAATCCAGGTGTATACAACCCCAGGTCTGGGTGTATACACGATCCCTAGTCCAGGAATGTACGGGAGGGCAACCAGTCGATGTTTCTCTCTCACATCAATGTTTTACTCTCTCGCTTCCTCTCTCTCTAAAATCAATGAAAAAAAAAAAAAATGTCCTTTGGTGAGACTGACCAAATAAATAAATAAATAAAATGGGCCAAAGATCTGAATAGAGAGTTCACCAAGGAAGATCTATGGGAAGCAAGTAAGACCATGAGAAAATGCTCAACATCATTAGTCATTTAGCAGATGCAAATTAAAACCACAATAAGATATTTTATATCCACTATAATAGTAATTTTTTAAAAACCAATAAATAAATGTTGGTGAGGATGTGGAGAAAATGTACCATTCGTATAATGCTGGCAAGAATGTAAAAAATCCAGCATTTGGAACAGTTTGGCAATTTCTTCAAACATTAAGCATAACTTCACTATACAGCCCAATCATCCTATTCCTACACATCTATGTAAGGTAAATGAAAACATGTCCACACAAGGATTTGTATGCAAGTGTTCACAGCAGCAATATTCTCAATAAGCAAAAACTGGAAGTGATTCAAATGCCCATCAAATGGTAAATGGGTGGGCAGAATGTGGGCCAGCCATACATGTGATGCTATTTGGGAACAAAAGGAACAAACTAATGATACACACGGTACCATATGGGTGAAACTCAAAGATATTTTGCAGAATGAAAGAAGCCAGTCACGAAAGACTACACATTATATGATTCCATTTATATGCAAGGTCCAGAAAAGGGAAATCTACAGAGATAGAAGGCTGCCAGGAGCTGCCACAGGCTGGGTGTAGGGGTTGGGATTGAGGTAACGGTTACATAACTCTTTAAATCATTCATGATAGGTGAATTTTATGGTATGTGAATTATATCTGGAAAACCACATCTTCCAAAAATGGAAAATGCAATAAGAACATTTTCAGTGAAATAAGAGGAGAAAAGCCATCATTAGTAGAGCTGTGCTGTATAAGAACTAGCAAAAGAAGTTTTTTAAGCTGAAGGGAAATGACTTAAGAGGGAAGTACAGACCTGAAGGAACAAATGCAGAGCACCAGAAAAAGAAATACATGGGTTATTTTTTAAAAATTGAAGGACTCTTGACTGTTTAAAGCAATAATTAATGGAAATGTATCATGAAGATAAAGGAAGGAAATAGTATAGAAGTCAGTGGAATAGAAACCTCAGGTACATTAGGGAAAATCAACAAAGTTGGTTCTTTGAAAAGATCAATAAAATTCATAAACCTCTAAAACAGGAATAATCAAGGAAAGGAATTAAAACATAAACTACAACATCAGACATTTAAAGGAGACATCACTATAAAGCCTAGAGACATTTAAAAGATGAGAGAAATTATAAACTACTATATGCTAATAAATTTGACAATTTTGACAAAATAAACAATTTCCTTTAAAAACAAAAACTAGGACTCCTAGCCAAATGGAGGCATAGACATACTTTGCCTTCTTCCACAATCATAAGGATTACATCTACCTGAAAACAAAAGACAATCATAACTACCAGAAAAATCAAACTGCATGGAAGTCCAACAAAGAAAGATATAAAGAAGCAATATTCATCCAGACAGGTAGGAGGAGTGGTGCTGGGGCAGAGAGGACCTGGTGTGGTGGCTCTGGCAGCGGCTGTGCTGGTGACAGCAGGGCAGTGTAGCTGGCTGCTGGAAAGCGCAGGCACACATTAGAAAAGCCAGGAGGAGCACCTGGGGAGCAATCCCCACCCCAGACCTGACTGTACAGCTCATGTTTCCAAAGCTGGGAAAATAAGGCCACATTGCTGGGGCACTGGAAGAAACTGCCTGTCTCTCATGAAAGTCTGTTTAGAGGCCCCTATGGTCCTAGAATGTCCGCAAACCCACCCACTCTGGGAACCATCACCAGGGCAACAGCTAGAGGGGTGCCAGTTGCATACAGGAAGCTGGTGAAGTGACTGAAAAAGGGGTAAGTGCTGAGCAAGCACCATTGTTCCCGCTCTGACCCCTCTCCCCACATACAGCACCACAAGGTGGTGAGACTGGTCACACCACACTGATGAACACTTAAGGCTCCACTCCTTACAAAATAACATGCAATAGATCTAAGACACAGAGGCAAACACAGGAGGCCATCAAGTAGAGGAGACAGAGAAGTATGGCCCCAAAGAGGGAACAGATCAAGGTTCCAGAGGGAGAATTAAGCAATGAGGAGACAGCCAACCTTACAGACTCAGAGTTCAAAACACTGGTGATAACAATGCTCAGAGACTTGACAGACATGATTGAGTATGGCAAACACATAAGGGAAGACATGAAAGCTATACTAAGTGAAATGAAGAAAAAGCCACAAGAAACCAATGTTGAAGGGAAGGAAGCAGGGGTTCATATCAAATTTCTTCCTTACGTTCCTTATTTGGAGCATAAGGAAGAAATAAAAAATCAACCAGCACAGAATGAAGAAACAAGAATTGAAAAAAAACCAAAGAGAGGCTTAGGAACCTCTGGGACAACTTTAAATGTACCAATGTCCAAATCATAGGGGTCCCAGAAAGAGAAGAAGACCAAGAAATTGGAATTTTAATAAATAATGAAAGAAAACTTCCCTAATTTGGTGAAGGAAATAGACATACAAGTCCAGGAAGCACAGAGAGTCCTAAACAAGCTTGACCCAAACTGGACCACATCAAGACACATCATAATTAAAATGTCATAGGTTAAAGATAAAGAGAGAATCTTAAAAGCAGCAAGAGAAAAGAAAAGAGCTATCTACAAGGAGTTACCAGAAGACTGTTAACTGATTTCCCATCAAAAGAAACTCTGAAGGTAAGAAGGGCCTGGCAAGAAGTATTCAAAGTAATGATAAGCAAGGACCTACAACCAAATTACTCTACCCAGCAAACCTATCATTTAGAATGGAGAGCAGATGAAATGGAAGTGCAGACATTGTATAGCTAAAGGAGTTCATCATTACCAAGCCATTATACAAAATTTAAAGGGACTTATTTAAGAAAAACAAGAATATCAATACTATTAATTATCAACAAATGAATATTAAAAAAGAAAAAACATACTAAGCAAACAACTAGAACGGGAACAGAACCATAGATATTGAGATTACATGGAGGATTGTCAGTGGGGAGGGGCAAGTGGGAGAATTCAGGAAAAGGTTCAGGGATCAAGAAGCATAACTCAAAGGCACAAAATAAATAGGGGGCCGTCAAGAATAGTACTGGAAATGAAGAAGCCAAAGAACCTATAGGCATGACCCAAAGACATTAGGGTGGGGGAATTGCTAGAGGGAAGGGAGGTACTGGGCAGAGGGGAGCAAAGGGGAAAAAATCAGGACAACTGTAATAGCATAATCAATAAAATATACTGAAAAAAACTCATCAAAACTGACACAAGAAACAAAAAATAAAACAACAGAAGTACTATTTCCTTAATTTAAAACCTTCCTAGAAAAGTCCAGTCTAAGTGGCTTCAAGAGTGAATTCTACCAAAACTATAAGAAAAGAGTAGTTTCAGCTTTACACAAATGCTCCCAGAGACAGAAAAAGAGAAGTACAGCCAGGCTTCTTTCAGAAGTAAGCATGTCCCTGTACAAAAGATCAGCAAGAACACCACAAGAAACAGACCTATGTTCCTCATACACATAGATGCGAAACCCATAAAAAATGTTAGCATATCAAGCCTAGCAACCTAGAAAAAGAACGACACATCATAACAAAGAAGGTTTAATAAAAGATCAAAAAATCAGGAAGTTACCAGCCGGGGCGACATAACCAGGTTGCAAGCCAGGTCCCCAGCCAGATCCGTAGCTGGAGGCAGGTGAAAGGCAACGATACATTGATGTCTCTCTCTCCCTCTCTGCCTCTCTGCCTTCCCCTCTCTCTAAACAATAATAAATAAAATCTTAAAAAAAAAAAAAAAAAAAAAAGATCAGGAATTAGAAACATTCAAAATTTTAACCAGTATAACCAACCACATTAACAGAATAAAGGAGGAGATAAAAGGGGAAAACTCTCCATGAGCATCTCCACAGATAAAGAAAAATGATTTAATACTACATATTCAACCCTTTCTAAAATAAAAATACACTACATACAGTATCTACAAAATACCACAGCTAATGTCAAACTTCACAGTAAAATATACTGCTCCCCCAAAGCCTGAGAAGCCAGTGATATCCAGCATTACCACTCTCAAATTAATTTATAAAAATGGAAAATTCTCTTTATCAAGGACTGTTAAAAAAGTGAAACAACAAGCCAGAGATTGGCAGGGTAGCGGGGGAGGTTCACAAAACCTATTTCTGACATTTTATTCCCCTCCAAAATATATAAAGGACACTTCCAGCTTAAAAATAAAAGGAAACACAAACTAATAAGTGGAAAGACTTGAAGAGGCGTTTTACATTTGAACAACCAATAACTGATGAAAAGTGCTCAACATCATCAGTCATCAGAGAAGTGCAAATTTTAACGACAACTAGGCAGTGTCACACACCCACTGGGATGCCTGAAATTTAAAAAGCCTGCCGAGTCCCAGCAAAGGTCTGAGCACTGAGCACTCACACTGCTGACAGGAGCACAGAGTGGACAACCGCTTTGGAAATGGTTCGGTAGTTTCTTATAAAGTTACACACATGACTCTGTGACCCAGTGATTCTACCCCTGGGTATTTACCCAAAAGAAATAAAAACAAACAGCTGCAGAAAGGCTTATATGAAAATGTTCCCAGCAGCTCTATTCATATGGCCAAAAATGTAAATAACCCAAATGTCCATCAACAGGTGAATGGATGAGTAACACTGAGATACTTGATGATTAAAAGAAACTAACTGCTGACACATGAAACATGGATAAATCTCAAAAATATGCTCAGTAGCCCCAGCTGGTGTGGCTCAGTAGATTGAGCACTGGCCTGTGAACTCAAGTGTTGCTGGTTCGATTCCCAGCCAGGGCACATGTCCAGGTTGCAAGCCAGGTCTCCAGCCAGGTCCCCAGCTGGAGGCAGGTGAAATGCAATCACACATTGATGTTTCTCTTCCTTTCTGCCTTCCTCCCCTCCTCTCTCTCTAAAAATAATGAGTGAAATCTTGAAAATAAATATGCTCAGTGAAAGAAGTGAGACAAACACTATGGTTCTATTTTAGATGAAGTTCAAAAGCAGGTAAACTAACTTACAGCAATAAAAATCAGAAGAGGTGGCTGCCTCTACCAGGAGGAGGACTGGAAGGAGTCGTGAGAGAACTTCTGGGGTGTGGGAATGTTTTATATCCCAACCTGGATTCATTAAAACATACTTAAACCACACACTTAGATCTAAGCATTTCCCTTCATGTGCACTACACCTGAAGAAAAGGAAATGAAAACACACCCACCTGAGTGGCTAAAACTGACAAAACTACCTATGCGTAGGATGCGGCTAACTAGAGCACTCACACTGCTCGTGGGAGTATAAAAACCATGCGACTACTCTGGAGAACCCGCTGTCAGGTCAGCCAAACTAAGTACACATCAGCCTAGCTGGTACCTAGCCCAGCAGGCATAGATCCAAGCCAAATGTCCACAGAAAGATCTGTATGAGAGTGTTTATAGCAGCTTTATTCATAATATCCCCAAATTGGAAACAATCCAATGTTCTTCAATAGCTGAATGGATAAATGGTGGCCTTTCATACAACACAGTAATACAAAAAGAACAAATTACAACTGATGTGATGTAAGCAAAAAACCTTAAAATAGTGTGATGAACTACAGAGCACAAAAGAACATACACCATCATGTCCATTTACGTGAAGAACATGTGAAACTTGTAAAACTAACCTCTGGTGACAGAAACCAGACTGGTGTTACCTCTGGGTATGTGGAGGTGTGGGGTGCTGATGAAGAAAGCAGGAAAGAACATCTTGGGATGATGTGAATGCTCTCTTTTTCTGGGTGGTAATTTGTTACACAGATGTATACCTAGGTATGAATGCATCAGCTGTATACTTAATTTATATACATTTACTTACATAAGTCATAGCTCAATTAAAATAAAAGAAGCCATGACAACATTTGCCATTTTATAAATCCCAATGAATTGATGGCTGTAGGTAGTAAGCATCAGTGCTGATATCGCAAACTGAGAGATAATGAGGCGAATGTGTCCCTGCTGAAGGAACACAAATACCACCTCTCAAGTCTTCTTCCTACCAAAGCAAAACAAAACCAAACCCCCAAATCTTATCATGCCTTCAGATCAAATTACCAATTTTCAGAAAATGCATGTTGAATGACCCCACAGGGATGCAATAATAAGACTGTGGGAAAGTCTACAGGATACACAGCAAACAAAAAACGCAGGGGAAAGACCACACGGAAGCCTGCATGCGAAGCAACAGAGGCAGCTTTATATCAACCAAGTTCAAGGCGGGAATTACTGAGAACCAATTCTAACTTGAAAAATGAGGGGTCATTGATAGTGTTAGTATTGATGGGAGTATGTGATATTGAGGGATTTTTGTTCATTACCTCATCATGCTGTTAACTCTCAGAAAAAAAGCATCTCTACCTTTTAGAGATGCTAAAATAGAGAGTCTGGGATTTGTCTGAAAATAATCCTAAACTAGGAGATGTTTCTAGATGAAACAAGTACAGCTCTGAATGAATCATTGTCGAAGCTGGGAGATGATGGCACATGGGTATTCATCTCTCTTGGAGATGTCTGAAACATCACATAACTTAAAAAGTTTTAAGACTGCAATGAAAAGAGGGGTTAGGCAGGGTTATCTTGCTAAGGGTCCTTAAAAGTCATATTCTATAATTCCATAATTCTTTACAGGCAAAGAAGTGAGCTAATATTATTTATGAGAAACATATGAACAAGTCATATTAAATGGAATGAGTGGGGGAGTTCATTTATGTTAACACCACTCCCATTTCTCCATGCTGAGTAGATAGGAAATCAGTGTGTACAGAAATGAAAAGTGGAGATTTTTTTTAATGTGGTCATGGAGTACCCGTTCCTACAATTACACCCCTTCCTATGCCGAGTAGACAGGAAATAAAACGGAATGGCTCAGAATCCCTGCATACTAAGCAGTGGTCCAGCAGTGAGAACAAAGAGCTGGGAATCCAGGCCTTAGTGAATCCACTGACAGGCTGCCCTCACTGCCCCTGGAGCAGCTGTGACCTTGACCAAGCCTTTCAGCTTCTGTCTTCTCACCACATGGTATTAATATGGACTAAATCCCTCAGGTCCCTTCCAAGCTCTAAAATGCAGGTTTGCTAGAAACTCTGTGTAGCATCCTGTTGTACTTCCCACTGGCCTATAAAGAATTGCATGTCCTCGGCCACCTGTCACCAGGAAAGGTGTGGGTCCTGGGAGGAGTGTGGCCAAGTGGACACACTAGACACCACTCAGGCTTTCTGACAGCGTCAATATCCTGATCCAGTTGAGGAGGAGCAGCTTCGGGCCCCCATCTCCTTCTCACCCATCATGGCTTTTAGGGCTGAGTTGGCTGGGTTGTGTTTAGTGTGGCTGACCCACGTGTAGACCCGCCATCACCAAGTCCAGGCAACAACTTCACCTTAGCCCTGGTCCTTACTACTATCACCAAGAGCTCACCTGTTACCATGAGCACATGGACAAGAGGGCACAAAACGGCGGAGAATTAAACTGTACACATCCCTGGTGAGGCATGTGCCCTGACATGAGGAGGGAGGATAGGCCCTGTGAGCCCTCTGTCCACTCTGGGCACCTGTGGTTCTGGCCAGGTCTCCTCCGCCAGCCATACACACGGCCCCACCCAGGCTTCCCACAAGGGATTAAAGGAAGGATAAAGCACAGTCAGCCAAATGAAGAATGTTAACTGATCCTTGGTCACCAACAGACATCTGACCCAGGCACAGAGACACCCTCCCAGGCCTTGCACACGGCTGGAAAAACCTTGTCATTCTTAGATTCACCCAGCCAGCAAAGAGGGCAGCTGCTGCACTGACGCAGATGTTTAAAACAGCAGCATTCCTCCTCCGTGTTGTTTCACCATATCCATAACTTAAAAATCCTAGCTCTGGGGGCTCCCTCTCCAGGCCCTGCATTTCACCAGTGAAAACACTTGCCTGCTCTCATGTGAGCTGTCAGAGCAAGTCCAAACAGCAGTTCCAAATCAGGCTGCAGGTCGTCGGGTCCGGCCAGATATCGACGGATATATAGGGGTCCAGGTACCTCTTTTACTCACCATCTCCCCAACTCGACCCTGCTGCGCAGCCAGGGCTGGAAACCCAGGGTCAGAGCCTAACTAGCAGTACCGTCGTGCCAAACAAAAGCAAGGATGGGATTGATTGCAGGTGAAAACTGCAACAAACACTTAACCAGCCTGAAGCAATGACCCTTATAGATGAAACCATCACCTATTTTTTGGTAATTCTACACAACACACAGAAAGGGGCTCTTCTGTTTTTAAGGTGCTCTGGCCAAAGTCTGGCCACACTTCAAAATGAAAGACCAGAGATGGGAAAGTCTGGCTCCTAAGGCTTGTGAGCACCTCCTGCCCTAGTGACCCCCACACTGGGGATATGAGCACCCCATTCCCAGTGAGCCCACACTGTGATTCAGCTCTACAGGGCCAGTGTAGCATTATGTGCTTTTCTTCACGTCCCCAAACTCTGCCTGTACCTTGACACACACATTGCTTGAAATCACCCCCTCACTCCAATCCACCCACTTACACAAGATTCAGTTTCTCAGATCCCAGAATGGGGCAACAGGTCAAACAGACAGCATGTTTAACTGCAGGAAAGGGTGTCCTGGGCAGGAGTGCTGGTCTCCACAGAATGCACTGGTGGTTTCCCCAGCTGCCTGTGGGGCAGAGCCGCTGCCCTTGAGCAGGTGCCCAGCAGGTCAGCAGAGGAGCCTGAGCCAGCCCCGTGGCCCTGCCCTGATTTAGTGCTCCAGCTGCTGCATCCCGAAGAAACCGGCCAGAGCAAACTCATCTGACAAGAAATCAATCGAGACTCTGGACAGCTCATCAACAGCCAGACTTTGCTCCTCAGGGGTGATATCAGGCAGTTCGCTCATCCATCTTCCAGTCTGTCCTCCAAGTCACTGTCACCTCATCAGTCAGCCTCGTAGGATGTGACAGCCTGTCACCCGACTGTTAGCATGCGTTTTCTTCAGCCAGATGACCTGAGGACCCTGGGATCTATGACTTAAACACCATTGCAGGTTTCTGGTCATCCCATTCCACTGCTTTATACAAATTTCTTAAATCCAAGCTTCAACAAACCTCCCATATCTAATAATGCTGAAAGCAAAATTTTACTAGCATAAATTTCTAAATTCACAAAACTTGGGGTTGCAATCTTTTATCGGCCACTACATCAAATTTATTTCAATATTTAGCTCGGAGAAATTCCAAGTTAGTGCCAGGCACCTTGAAAGTCTGCAATTTGACGCTCCTTGTGAACTGCCCTGGTGGCCTCTTTTCCCCAGCACCTCAACAGGAGAAAGGAACTTCCTAATGAGACAACAGCCTTCCCTGCGCAGAGCTGGGCAGGCTTGGTGTTGAAGGAACTCCTGTGCTTCCAGGCCTCTCAGTGGGGTCCCTATAGAGACAAGAGAATGCTCAGGAGGCCAAAGAACACACAAAACCTGGCACTCTTGGGGCAGATAAGAAAACCATGTAGGCTTTTTCCCTGTTGAGTGCTTACTTGCCCAAAACGCATTCTCGTTTTCACAACACTTAAGCTACACAGATACATATTCAACAAAATCAATTCTATCAAGCTTTAAACCAGCAAGACCTCTTCGGAGGGAGGAACACCAAGAATGACAGATGGGGCTTACTGCACAGAATGAGGTTCTCCGCCATGTTTCCATGTGACCTCTCCCACAGCCAACGACACTGATGAGCCCATTCATGCATCACACCATCCCAGGCCACAGGCCATGAGCACAAGGGGCCAGAGCCTGCTGTCCTGGCCTTTATAAACTTGCACAAACCCAGAGCTTTGCAGAGAAGTTTATCACTTTAAGGGACTATGGTAATAAATTTTAAGTAAGAAATCAGGTTATAATGTATCTATTTATGTTCTGGTTTCAGATGAGTTGATACAATAAAACTTTATTTAAAAAACCTCCCCTTAAGTGATTTAAGGGACTCTGTCTCCATATGCCTGTTGGACAAACCCAGCCTGTTACAACAGTTGAACAAAGCAAAGCAGTCTGTAGAGAGGGGTATGAGCCTGCCACCACCAGCGTGTCCTCGGGCCCACGTAGCCAGTGGAGAAGCAAGGGGCCCAGGTGCCCATGCATCACATTGATAACCATCTATTCACCCCTCTGTTCACTAACACTCAGACCCTCTATGCTCTAGGTCCTGGGAACACACCATGAACTGAAGGAAAACCTATGTACTCAGGATTGACCTTTTAGAGGGAGAGAGGAGATGATTCTGCAGGGCTTCAAGGTGGTAAGTGCTATGGTAAACAGTGCAGGGTCAGGGCCAGGACGGCGAGGGGAGGGAAGGCTGCAGTGTTGAGCAGAGGCTGGGGCCCTGCTGAGAGATGCCTGAGCAGACTTAGAGAGAGGCGCACAAACCAAGGACAGGGAGGGTCAGCAGGAGTAGGGTGCCGATGGAAGTGGGCGTGTGGAGTGTGTGGAAAGCAGGGCAACCAGTGCAGCTGGAGCAAAATGGTGTGGTTGGGAGAGGTGAGAAGGGACAAGGCCTGGCTCTGCCGGGGGGAAGACCAGCCACACTGGCTTCCTGCTTCTCTTTCCCCCTCCTGGGTCTCTTATGTTTGGGGAAGAAAAGATCAGCTATGCCAGTCCCACAACACGTCCCTGCCAGCTCTACTGGGAATTTATGTCGCTCCTCAAGCAGGACTAGGAAATAAGGACTTCAGAAGCTCATCAGTGACTGGGACTGGGCCACTGGGTTCCTGATCCAGGCGTTGTGGGACACGAGCCATGGTGGGGACCTGCTCTCCCTATGTTTACAGCGAATGTGGACACTCAGCTCTTCCTCCTTTCCCCCTGCAATCAGCCAGCACTGGAGTGTGGGCAGAAGGGGCCCACAAGCACAGCTCTGGCTCCTGAGACACCTTGGTGGAGCAAAGAGGGCTGTGCTGGGAGAGCAGCGCAGGAACTTACACTGGGACGAGGCTTCCTCATGTGCCATCTGGGTCTGGAGAGACCCTTCAAGTGAGTGGAGAATAAGGGGGTCCTGGAGAGCCAAGGGTACCACTGCATTCTCATGCACACGCCTCCTAGTCAGTGAGGTGAGCCTTTCCTCGCACCGCCCTGTGGCTATACCCACTTGTCCTTGGCAGTTGCTCCCTGCCAAGCAGACAACAGCCTCAGGTGCTGCCCCAACCCCCCGCCCCCCAATCCATCCAGCCCATTTCTCCCCTCAGGGCAACAATCTGGGGGTTGGAGAAAGCAGTACTGAGGATGAGAGACTTGGAAGGGCCCTCAGTCAGACCTCCACAAGGAAAAGAGGGTGGGAGAAGTGGCCTGTTCCCCGGGCCGGTAGGCCAGGTGTATGTGGTCTTTGTCCTTGAAGGTGGACAGTGCCTTAGCACCCTGCCCTGAGAGGCATCTTCAGACTCTCTGTTCACCTGAAAACATTAAGAGCCCTGCGGCTGAAAAATAAAACATAAAAAGATAAAAGCAGAGCTTGGTGGCTGAAGGAGGAGGGAGGAAGTCCCAGAGTCCTGCCTACTAGCCCCCCTTCCAGAGCTGAGCTGGGGCTCTCAGGACAGGGTCTGGAAGGTTCTGAGGGAGAACCGTACACCAGGTCACAAGTGTCAAATGGCAGGGCAGGTCCCAGTCTTTTCCTCTCCAAAACAGTGTCCCTCATGGCTGTGCTCTGCTCCATAATGATGGCTTCGCTCCCACTTCACCCTCCACACAGCCTCAACCACCTGCCCCTGCCCTGCGACCTCCCAGCATGTTGGGAAAGAACAACATGCTGAAAGGGGATAAGCAAGGAAACTCATAAAGGGTCCCTAGCTGGACTCTTTGCTCCAGAACTGCCGAAAGCCAGGGAGGCTGATTAAAGAACGGCCCCCAAGTCATCCTCATCTCCAGGGACGTGGTACCTCGTGTTGTAAAAGGACTTTGTAGATGTGACTAAGTTAAGGATCTTGGGATGAGGAGGCTGCCTGGATACCTGGGTAGGCCCAGGGGGATCACAGGGTCCCTCTGCAAGGGACAAGAACAGATTCTCCAGTGGCGCCTCCAGATGGAATCAGCAGCCTGCCTACTCCTTGATTTTTGCTCTGTTAGACTCATTTTGGATTTCTGACTGTAAGAGAATAAACTTGGGCTGCTTCAAGCCCCCATATTGGGATCAGTTGTTACGATGGCAATAGAAAGCTTCCACTGCTGGCAAAGTCTACACGAGAGGAAGGTGCCGGGTCCTCAGGCCCCCAATCGGGCCAGGCCAAGAGCTCGTCCCAACTCACCAGCTGGGCGTTGAACTCCGGTAGCATCACACAGGTGGCTCCCACCCAGAGCGGACACAGCAGCTTGTTGATCACGCCGTGGATGTGATGCAGTGGTAGGACGTGAAGGATCACGTCATCTTTTGTCCATGCCCACTTGTGGACCAGCCCCGTCACCTGCAGGACATTAGCACAGCCTCAGACAGGAAGGAAGTCACCATGCAGATGGAGGAAGAGATGGGGCCTACCAACCCGAGAAGAGGAGGAGGGAGAGGAAGGCTCATTCTTCTTCACCGCATCCTTAATGGCACCTACAGGAGATGGTAATGAAATGATAAGGGTCTGACTGAGGCTCTGTGGTTCACCTGCTTACCCCTATGTTGGAGAACAGAGTCAAGGGCTTTAGCCAGTTTGACAGGGTCTTCAATTTGATGTCCCATTGCTTCCTCCCAGGGGGTCAGAGGGACAAATTCAGCTCTGACAGGGACTGGGACTTGAGGCCTCACCAGAGGCCAGTGTTGTGTCCAGCTGCACAGCTTCTGAGGCCTGTCAGCTCCCTGCAGCCTCCGGTACCAGCCTCACCTCAGTTCAACTGTGAACCTCAACTTCTACTGAAAAGCAGTGTGAGACTCGTCCATTTGAATCCTCTGAAGTCACCATTGAGCACGTTGTCCTGCATGCCTCTGTGACCACTATGTGCAAACACATGCAAGATAATCCTCCCTTTAGAAATTAAGTCAAGAGATGGTCTCTTCACATGAAAAGTATTGTCTCCTCTGGGAGATAAGGGTCATATATCAATTGCACTTCCTTGAAGCCAGCCTGGATCCACTGACTTATAGGACTGAGTTAGCCTAAGACTCAAAGGTGTTGACCTCCTTCCTCTTGTGGTTGGGGCTTAAAAAATTTTTTTTATTGCTCCTACTGTATAATAGTCTTTGTTGCGAGTAGAATGATTTTTTGGAAGGGAGAAAGGTAGAAAATTATAAGGAAATAACATGGCTGGGGAGTTTCATAAAGGTGGTAACTAAGGCTACAGAACACAAAAATAATACCCACGATGTGGGCACATACGAGTTCCTGCTTTCAGGTTTCACCAATAAGTCTCCATTTTAGGTGTTGATCACACACCCTGACAACCTGCTTTTTGGCTCTTCTCTGAAGACCACCTTAATATCATGTCTAGTGGCGCAATCTGTCGTTCTCATGCCACACAGCCTGGGGGAGCCCCTCGATAAGTCTGTAAGGTACTCTACACTTCAGTGCTGCATCCCCTTGGCACTTACCCAGACTGTCCTACATGGTTTAGTGGCACTGCTGGTGACAAGGCACCGTGACCCTTTATTATTGCATGTTTCAGGTGGGGTTGGTAGGATGGTGAATGGCCCTGTAGAAAAGTAAATGAACCCCCACTCCCCTGGTGGCCATGCTATAACCATGGCTATAACAGACCCCTCCCAACAACGGTGGCCCATGCAAGCACTCACCACAGCCCTGATGTTGCGATGGGTGCTCAGGACACCCTTGGGCCTCCCTGTGGTCCCGCTGGTGTAGATGATCATGGCGCCCCGGTCTCTCCAGTCTCGCTCTGGCACCACCCCCCCACTGTGCTCCTCAGCTGTGCCACTGTAGACTGCTGATGGGAGAGGCAGGAGTGGGACCCCTAGCTTCCTGACCACTGGACTCAGGAGCTCCACATAGTCCTGGCCAGCAAGGACCACAGAGCTCCGGGAGTCCTGGATAAAGTACTCCAGGTCAGCCTGGGGGTGCTTCCTGTAGAGAGGGACGGCAATACCACCACTCATCCACGAGGCCCACTGTGCAATCACGTAGGAGACATCGTTGGAGCACATAAAAGCGATCCTCTCCTCCTGGAGGTCCTGGCTGGCACACTCGAGGAGCCTGCAGATCTCCTGGGACAAGCGGAAGCTGCGGCAATAAAGGTCCTTGTATGTGTGGCGGCCATGCTGGTCCATGAGGGCAACTTTGTCTCCAAAGGCCAGCGCACGGGTGAACACTGGGGCACTTTTGTCAGAGCAGGCTGCCAGGGCCACGTGCAGAGGGCGGCGTCCTCCATGTCTTAAAGGAGCCAGCTGGCGGGAGGCCACAGTACAGACCAGGCGCCGGAAGGACATCACCACGTGGGGCGGCATTGCATTGACAAACATCAACTTGGTTTCCCTGGGGCAAGGCTGGAAGAGGAAGAGAGAGCACCACATGTTCCTGTGCCTCACCCCATCCTAACTCCCCCACAGATGTAAAATACCCAACCGGAAAAAGGTGGCCTAACTTTCCATCATAAGATAATATCCTGAGCGAGAAATGCCGACTCTCCCAACACACCACACCACCTTTGGAATTAAATGTCCGACATTTAATCTCATTAGTTTAAAGATTTCAAAAACAGACCATCTAAAACAACGAACTAAACTAAGTAAAACTGAGCAGGAGCACAGAGAATTCAATGCATTTACGAGGAAGGGGGAAAATTCCCCTTTACCTCCTCTAGCTCTTTTGGCTAGATGGATAATCAAATCAACAAGAGCTAGGTTGAGAAAGGGAAATCAGATTTAATCTCATGCATACCCAAGTCCCACATAGATGAAAGTCAGAGACCTCACACATATAAGAGGTTCAAAGACAGAAAGGGGCAATGAGGCACATGTGACATTCTGAGCTAAGGATGAGATGAGGCACCGTGGGGCTTCAGAGCGGCGAAGGTCATCGCAGGATGGTAAGAAGAGCAGAGGGTCAGCAACTAGGAGTTTGCCCTGCTCTATAGATGAGTCAAAAAGGTTCTATCTGAAAATCCCTTCTTATGGGCAATTAAGAAATTCAAATTCCTCTCGATAGTTAAGAGGGGTGGGGGTGGGGGACAGAAGTGTTCCTTGAACCACAGCTTCAGTTGCCTTTAGCGCAAAATAATCCACATACTACCGGTACCACCAAGGCACATACTGGGGTAGCTCATTCTAAACCTTCACACACGTCATGTAAATTCTGAATAATGGTTCTTAAAAACATGAGCCTGGAAAAAGACTAGCTGAGAGGGATAAATACGGAGGGCCGCCAAACAAATGGTCTCTCCATCAGCAGGCAAGGCCAGGGGACTCCCAGAATCCCACGCAGACTTGGGGCTTGATTGTGCTTTCAAATGCTTCCCAAACAGTGAACATCTGGGAACTTGGTGATGAGCAAGGTCTTAAATAAAGCAAGTTCACGTGTCCAAAGACTGTCAGTCTTTTTTTTTTTAAGCTGAAAAGCCTTCCTTCTCTACCCCAAAAGATAATTGCTAAATAATGACCAAAATCGTCAGCAAGATGTGAGAACTCACTGGGAGAAGCTGTGACCAGCGAACTTTCAATGAGAATTCTTTGGGGACAGAGAGAAAAGAGACCTGGGAAGGACCCTGGTCAGTCCAAAGCACCTGCCTTCAAGAGTAAGTCTGACTTTAGGCTCACGTTCCGCTCTAGGACACTTCCCCACAGCGACAGTCCCGTGAGTGAGCTCACACTTTCCGAACTGCTTCTGAGTTGATGTCAGTTATAACTGAAGTTTAGCTCATTTCAAGAGGTGAAGAGCCCACCTGCTACCCTAGACTCCTCACCAGGAGCATAATTGGAAATGGGTCCCTCCCAGGGCCAGTGCTGTCTATTAAGGTCAACAACCCTTTGGCCTGGTTTGAGACCACCAATTTCACGGCTCCTTTAGGAATCACTCTTCCCTGCTGGAGCCCCTAGAGCTAAGAAATGTCTGTTCCTCCCTCCCCAAATGTCTTGTAGCCTCTGTTCCCCTCTCAGCTTCAACTGTGGCTTGGGGTCA
Organism: Noctilio leporinus; assembly: GCA_004026585.1. Taxonomy (NCBI): domain Eukaryota; kingdom Metazoa; phylum Chordata; class Mammalia; order Chiroptera; family Noctilionidae; genus Noctilio; species Noctilio leporinus. The sequence goes on from PVIW01006626.1 coordinate 76,033, forward strand.
GAGCAGTGTCCGTGACAGGGAGCTGAGGAGTGGGCCAGCTGAGGTGTTCCTGAAGGCTGGTGGCAGGCACAAGGACCCCAGAGGGTGTTTCTGAATGCCAGGGTTGACAGGATGCCTTCCAGTGGGCCAGCCAGCAACACAATAGGTAAATGCTGTAAACCTCACGCCCTTGTCTAAAAGGCCCTGAAAATCAAGTAAGGTCAGGAATCACCCTGCAGGTGGCCCCGCCCGGCAAGGGGAGGCCCAGGCTGTCCCCAGGCGGGCAGTGACTGCCTCCCTCAGATTTCTCGTCCTGCTCTGCGGGACCTGTTTCTCCTATGCTCGGCCTTTTCTCCCTGACAAATCTCACTTTTCTTTTATTAACTTGCTACCACAGGAAAACAAACACGCTCTTGTTCTATGTATGTACCAAAACAGTTTTATTCTCTGCTCTTAATTTACGCAACAGATTATACAAAACATTTTATAATTACCTAACAAAACAAACTCCCAAACAATAAAAATGGCCAGAGCTATGCTCTGCACTGATACCCTCGGTGTGTGAAAAGGCCCACCAGTCTCCTTGCCTGGCTCCACCTGCAGCCAAGGGCTCCTGGGAAGAAAGGGCCAGAAAGGGGACAGCTCCAGCCTCACTGCCAGGTGAGAGGAGAGCTGACACCTCAGAGATACCCCTCGCCACCTACAGGGGCTTCATGTGGAGGTCTCTCAGCTCTGGCTGGACGCTCCCAGGTCCTGTGCAAATATTCCTTAGGGCTCCAGGGCCTTTAACAAAATTCATGCCCAAATACACTTGCCCACACTGTTCCCAGATGAAAGAGGCCATCCATCAAAAGCCCAAGTGTGTTCCAGGACTGCTCTGTGCTCCTTCCTCTACACATGGTTCAGAGGCAGGTTCATACCTGGTTTTACACCTTGGATTTCTGTTACTATAAAAAACCTGACATGTTATAAGAGAACAACTAGGCCTGACCAGAGAAAACAAAAAGTGTAATAAACATGTTAGATACACCACTTTCAGAAAGCAAGCAAGCCAGTGAAAAGCAAACCTGGGCAGCTTGAACATGTTTTCTTTTCTGACTTCTAGCAAATTCATCTCTTTTTGCTTTGGGAGTGGGGTGGAATGGGGTCAGCGATAGGGGGACTAAAACAAAGAAAATCTGCCAAGGGAAAAGAGAAAACATACTATGTAGTATTTCTGGGTTACTTTGCTGCTAGTGAACGCTCAGGAGAGATGTTCTAGGGGTGCTAATTTGAAGTGACAGCACTTTCTGAGGTGCTAAGAAGCAACACTCTGGCAGCCAGGTGCTGCTCACCCAGACACAAGGTAGGTGGGTGGACCAATGAGCTAGGAAGTGACAGCTTCTCCCATGCCTCTCCCCAGGAGGCATGAGGGGGTGTGAGGTGCAATGCCGCAACTGCAGCTATCTAAAGCCACCTGACTCTCCTTTCCTCAAGGCCTCCTCTCCTCTCCAGGGTCTTAAGAGAACAGGTACCTCCCAGCTCTGTCTCATTGCCCTGGGGCACCAGGAGCTACACCTTGCCGGAGGAAGGGGCCAGTCAGCACCAGATGAAAAAGTGGAAAACAGGGCTGACCCATCCTCCCTCCTGGGCTGTGAAGGGATGCAGGGAGCGGTCATAGCAACAACTTCAAGGGAACACAGAGGCCACACAACAGGTGAAGCAGTGACCTAAACCCAGGCCTGGCTGGTCCCATGCATCTGTCATACCCTAAATGGTGAGAAGCCTTGGTGATGGGGAAGCCTCAGTGATGGGGAGCTGCGCTGACAGTGTTTCAGAGATGGTCAGCCAGAGCGCTGGGGAATTTCCCCCACTGGCTGAGATGGTGGCAGGAGGAGGTCCTTACACTGAGAGCTAGAGATAAGGATGGATAGGGCCCAAGCACACCAAAAGCTAGGATGAGGGGACAGGGCTTGAGTGCACCAAAAGCTAGGAATATGAATGAACACGGCCCCAGTGGTGAAAGCTAAAAATATGACTGGATAGGGTCCCGTGCACCCAGAAAGCTAAAAAGGTATACGGATAGGGCCCCGAGTGTGCCAAAAGCTAGCAAGATCATTACAGGGAAAAAAAAAGCTCTCTCCTCTCTATCCCTATAAGAACCTTGGGCTTAAGTAGGAAGGTTGAGATGGTCTCTGAGATAGGAATCCACCATTCTCCCAGGTCTTGAGGGACCTAAATGAAATTTTCTTTCTGCACCAGCATCTGCCTCACAAGTGTAACTGCTGCTGTAGCAGGCAGCCAAATCTCGATTTTGTTCGGTTACAAGACGACATGTCATATTAACTCAAGTGTCTCACAGGCCGTAGGCCAGGCGGTCCCAGTCTAGGTGAGGCCCATGGCAACGACTCATCCATCCCAAAGGGTACTTCACAATCACTTCAAAATGAGATATGAAAATAGAAAATGTGGGTTCTTTGTTTCATGGTTGTATTTTAAAATGCATCCTAAGATAAAAATCAGAGACGAATGTGAAGATGCATGTACAGTATGTTCACTGCAGTGCTATTTATAATATTGAAAAACTAGAACTGAACCAAGTGGTCCAGAAGAGGTCTGAGAAAGTCAGGTCATATACACATGAGGTGTCAGGGTTGCAGCCTGACTAGATGGCTGGGAAAGGATCCCACAATGGAAAAAGGATGATCAGAGTTAAAACGAAGATTTGAGGTAAACACCCAGATGTTCACAAGTTTACAGGGCTGCAGGTGTTTTTGTTTTCTTCTCAGTGCTTCTCAATTTTCTCCAACTTCTCTGCAATGAGCATGTATGACTTTTGTAATCAGATTTTAAAAGTCTATTAAATGTCATTTATTTTGTTTAAGTAGAGTTGCTTCAACTTCAGCATCTTTTCTTTTACACAAAGAAGAAATAAAATCACAAAAGGTTGGGGGTTGGTGACTCTGGACACGGTGGTTCTACTGGGCGTTTGCAACTATAGGTAATTTCTCAAAACGATAGAAGTAAATAAAAATGAGGTAACAGTATTCTTTTAATTAAAACTATTGGTTCATAAAAGGACTCTGCAGACAATGAAAAAGTAAGTTTTGACAAAAGTGGTTCAAATACATGCTGCACTAACACCGAGCACCAATTAGGTCACATATCTGTAGCAGCATGAGGCCTGGGTGTTCCCCGCCACACATCTCCTGCCATTAAGTCTGTGTGTCTGGGAGGTGGCACTACCTAGTGGGGTTCTGGATGGGGTTGGGCATAAGCCAGACCAGACACAGTCCTGGCCTCTCAGCATAGTGCTCTTAAAGGCAGGCCCTCCTGGGAGAAGCAGTATAGCTAGAGTCCAGGGTGAGAAACCAGCCAAGCAAATGTACAGAGAAGGAGACTCAGATGGCAACTGTAATTGTGCTCATATTTGGGTGTTTGTAAAGCAGAGGCTGAGAAGTGACCCTGCACAGTGCTCCCCATGGAGCCTCACAACAAAAATCACTTTTCATTACGGTAAATATTGCCGAAGCAGCCTCTAAAGAGGTTGTGCTAATTTATTCTCCCACCAAACACATGGGAGCATGGGGCCACCACCCCTTCCAAATAGCTTTTATGTCTCTCAGGTAGATGACACTGAAACACTTCATTATAATTCTTTCAACACAGAGTGAAAATCTTCAAAGTCTTGTGCATCAGGACCAGCTCTGAACAAGAAAAAAAAAAAAAAAAACTGGTTCAAGGAGGATGACTGTGTCCTGAACACTCCAGGTCCAGAAAGACCTACTTGGGAAAGTAGGCCCCTGCCTTCCAACCACAAGGCCTGCTTTGGACAGGAGGTTTCCCATCACTGCCAGAGGCACAGCTGCCACCATGTAAATGCAATCTGACCAAGGGTTTTCTGTTTTAATTGATAAAACAATTATCAATTGTTAGGTGCTCTTAGCACCCTAACCAACCTGAGATACCAATGTCACCATGCATCAATGTCAAAGCGCAGAAATGTGCATCCTGGTGAGCCAGGACAGCCTTTTCCTGGAGGACATGCTATTCTCAGGCTCCGCCAGGAGGCAGGAGCCCATCGAAAGACCTGGCAGAAACCACTGAATGTTATAACCGTCCAGATTCTCGGGTCACATGGACCTCTCAGAATCCTCACTCAGCACCAGCAAGTTTCAAACCTGGCTGGTGGCTCCGTGGAAAGGTGCCAACCTGCAAACCCAAAGGTCGCTAGTTGAATTCCCCAGCCAGGGCACATAACCAGGTTGCAAACCGGGTCTCCAGCCAGGTCTCCAGCCAGGTCCGTAGCTGGAGGCAGGTCAAAGGCAACCATGCGTTGATGTTTCTCTCCCTCCCTTCCTCTCTCTCTAAAAATAAATAAAATCTGAAAAAAGAAAGAAAGCAAGAAAGAAAGAAAGAGCTCAGGTTTTAGAGTCAACATAGTCTCAGGCTTGGAACATCCTCATTTCTTCTTAATTTTCTTCACCTGTCTAAGCCTTCACTTGTCTATCCACAGATAAAGTAATAACAAGACCTGCACACAGATTTCTGTGAGAATGATCTAGCACACACCAAGGGGGGATTGAATGGAGTAGCATAGCAAAAATCACTTGATAAGAATGATACTTGCATTCAAATGAAGGTGGCTGGTTTCAAAATGAATGAAATGACACCTGACTGATTAACGTCCCCCTGACCCTGAATTTAAGGCGGACCCCAGCACTTCCTGTTGTCTGCTGCGTGAGGAAGGTATGGGGTGGGAGAGGTGGACTGCACTCTCCCTGCGGTGGAGCGCATTTGTTTCAACATGATGCCTGCGGTTTGGGGGAGGTTGTTCACAAAGTTATATTTTTAAGTAACAGACATTCACGTTCCATTCATGAGTACTACATTCAAATCAAAAAACCAAAAGGGAAAAACACACACTTAAACCCCTATCCGTGTTCGCAACTAAAATACTATTTTAAAAATGCCACCTGGAGCTTACTATCTCAGGTCCACAGTTTAATCCACCAATTCAGTCTGCTCCAAAGAGGAGTTCTAGGATATGAGGTGAGAGGAAGGAAGCTTCATTTTACAACAATCACAGCAGGGACTGCAAAAGATCACTAGGCTGTCATGTTTCACCGAAGGAACCTCCTAGTTCCCCCCGGAAACCCACTGGTAACCCCTGTACTCCTGGGCCCAGCTTGGTAGCCCCCTGACCACCGGCCATACCTAAGTCCAAACCACAAGCACCTCCCCTCCCCAGCAGGGAATCAACAACTCCCCAAACACTTGACTCCTGTTCCCACATGTAAGTTCTTATCTTCTCCCTCGGTGGCAAGATCCTAATCATCCTTCAAAGTCCGGCTTAAAATCACCTCCTCTTTAAAAGTCTCCCCTCTCCCCGGAAAGTTGCCTGCTCACAGGGCCTTCTAAACACCTGCACTTCCATACTGCCAGGTTTGTTCAGAGATGAACCTGACCACAGGTAGTTCATGGATGATTCCTGCAGGCCCAAAGAGTACGGGATGGATTGTAGACACAACAGATCCAGTTCCCTTATAACAATGGCTAAACGTAGACTCCCCTAACTCCAACATCCTTCCAGGGCCACTGCGTGGAGAGGGACCTGCCCCGCCGCCGCCGCCACAGTACCCCGCAAAGGGCAGGTTCCCTCCACTGGACAAGGGCACCTGCGGCCGCATAGCAGCAGTTAAGGGGGTGGGGCTGGGACTCGGAGCCTGTAGCCCGAGCAGCTGCGGGATTTCAGGGGCGGGGGAGCGTGACGCGGCGCCCAGGCGCCCGGCAGGGAGGGGGCTGCCGGGCGCTAGCTCTACCTCGGCGGGCGCGGTTTCTCGCTCCTACGCCTCCTGGCCGGCCAGAACCGGAACCGCGGCTGCGGGCGTACCCTACGTCCGGTGCCCTAGCTCGTCCCCCGGCGCGGTGCGGCGCCGCGACGGCGGGTTCCGGGCGTGATCGTTCCACCTGGTTCCCAGCGAGTGGCCCAGTGGCATCCGGAGGGAGGCCTGCGGAGCGAGAGGTTATTGGGTTTTAATCTCGCTTAATTGAGTATACCGACTGGACGGTGCAGCGCTAGACCAGAGCGACTCAGAATTACGATTTACTGCGTGTCGCTTAAAACTCCGGAGGTTACAGGAGGCTGCGGGTCCGCTGGCTCCCTGGCTATTTTGGAGGACTTGGGGCCTGGACACTGACACTCAACTAGGTTAACACATGTTGTAACTTTCAGTACAGCAAAGGAAAACGTTTGCAGCCAGACACAAAAATTCATTCAGTTGGCTGAAACGTGTTATTTTTTTTCTAAAATAAAAATACTTGATGGCTAGCACAAATTACCTGTACAACCACACATGCGGAGTTTGTAGCACATGTATTGTAGCACATGTATTTGACCGGCATCTGCTCTGTCCTTGGAGAGCCGCAGAGATCCCCTCAAGAGCCTGAGGGTGGTTTTCTTGGGAGAAAAAGGGCTGAGTCTCAGGGTAGGATGTGGCATTTAACATGGGCCCAAATTTAACATTCGGGGGCGTGGCCGCCACTCTCATAGGTGTCATGCCCAAGAAATGAGTCTGATTCTATGTCGTAAGTCAACAGGAATATTCCAGCGACATAAAAGGGTCCTTGGAGATTAAGAATGCAATAACCCAAGTAAAGAAGGGATGAAAAATCTTCTAGAAATAGAATAAAAATGCTAAAAGTGGAAAACAGGAGAGGAAAGAAAAGCAAGTGGGCCTGTCCAGGAGATCCAATACAAAAAATATAGTAGTTCTGGAAAGGGAGATCAGAGAAGATAGAGGGAAGAAAATCATCAAAAAAATTCAAGAAAATTGGCCCTGGCTGGTAGCACAGTGGATAAGGCACCGGCCTGCGAACCCAAAGGTCGCAGGTTCGATTCCCCAGCCAGGGCACATAACCAGGTTGCAAACCAGGTCTCCAGTCAGCTCTGTGGCTGGAGGCAGGTGAAACACAACCATACATTGATGTCTCTCTCCCTCTCTGCCTCTCTCCCTTCCCCTCTCCCTAAAATAATAAAATAAAATCTTAAAAAAAATTCAAGAAAATTAGCAGAACTAAGGGACATGAGCTTCTGGGCTGAGGACCACAGAGTGCCTGGTACAGTGAGGAAAAGTGGACCCAGAGCAACTGAGCAAATAGCATCAGAATATTTCAGAACACTGGAATATGGAAGATCTTGAACTGCATACCCAATATCTCACTTGATGTCCAAAAGAGCGCAATACCTGACATGGCCCCACCTCAACTCAGGATGTTCCCTGTTATAGACTGAATGTTTGTGTCTCCCTAAATTCATACAATGAAACCTAACCCTCAATGCAATGGTATTAGGAGGAGCTTCAGCCTTGAGGACAGAGATGCCATGAATAGGATTAGTGCCTTTATAAGACACCCCAGAGAGCTCCCTTGTTGCTTCTGCCATGAAAGGATGGCACAGGGAAAAGATGGCCATCTAGGAAGAAGTAGCTCTCACCAAGCACTGAATCTGCTGGTGCCTCTTGGACTTCCAGCCTTCAGACCTGTAAGGGAAAAAGTCTATTGTTTATAAGCTACCGGGTCTGTAGTGTCTGTTACAGCAGGACGAATGGACTGAGACGGTTCCCTAAGCAGTTGCTCATAGCCTTCCCATCTCATCCATTAATCCACAGTGCTCAGTCATATAGCTTTTTCTTCCTTCCTACCTCGCATACAATCCTGTTGGTCTTTCCTCCAAAATCTTTCTGAACCAGCCTCTTCCCACCATCTCCACTGTAACCGCCCCAAGGGACCCTGGGAAACCCTTGTTTCACAACCAGTTTGCTAAAACAGCCTCCCCCTGGTCCTCCTAATTGTCCCCCTCCTCAGCACAGTAGCTGGAGTAGCCCAGTTAAAACCTGAGTCAAACCCTAGCTTGCTTACTGGCCCTGTCCCCTATACCTCTTGAGGTCCCCAGCACCTGACGGGAACAGTCATCCTCAGGAAGGAAACACTGATCTGGTGTGTTACTCTGTTGAGAGGAGGTTTGAACAATTGAGGGAGAGTCTGGACATGGAAGAGAGATAAAGACATACATAGAAAATGGCTCAAGGAAAAAATGAAATGGACAAAAACTGAAAGCTTTCCCCCTAAGATCAGGAACGAGACAAGGCTGCCCACTTTCTCCACTTCTATTCAACATTGTCTTGGAAGTTCTAGCTATAGCCATCAGAGAAGAAAAAGGAATTAAAGGTATCCAAATTGGAAAGGAGGAAGTCAAACTGTCATTATTTGCAGATGATATGATAGTGTACATACAAA